>CACRWG010005146.1:0-11069 GCA_902654985.2 Oryctes borbonicus
GTTGTCTTCTTTTTGCGTCCAGAACGTTTCTTATCAGCCAAAGAACCCGTTTCCGCCACCCGTTTTAATGTTGTAAATACACAATTTTTGGATATTTTTAATTTTTTCGCAATAACTGCCATTGAGTATCCTTCATTACGTAACGTAATAATAGCAGAACGCGTTTCGATGGAAATTTCTTTTCGTTTTGCCATTTCAGCACCACCCGTTTATTACGATAGTTAAATTTAAACTAAACTACTATCAAGATCGATTTTATTTTAAATACAAGACGATATCTGCTTTGTTTGTTGTACTAAGTGTTCTATGAATCTCACATTATTCCTTTGTGGAAATATTCGACAATATTTCCAAATTTACGTTTAAAACCCCGTAAAAGGGATTAAGAAGAATTTTGCCTGAGGCTGCGGTAGAATATAAATGCGTTATAAATTTGATGGGATAGAAGAGAATAAATTATGTCCATACATATAGAAATGAAATACTCTTTCATATAAAACACAATCAATTGTCAATATTTCAATTTTGCTTATTTTTCGGAGTTTTTCTTAGTCGTCCCCAAATATATGAACGGTAGTGTATATATTACTGTAAAATTAATAGTTCGAATTTCAAATATTGCCGCCAAAGAATAAATATAAGGTTGGCAGTAAAGTTGTGTTGGAACGTGGTCAGATGGATGGTTGTGAATAAGCTTGAGCAAGGAAAAAACTCGCATTAATAATCAATGCTCATAAATAATATATTTTAATTATTAAAATAAAGGAAAAAAAAAAAACCAATTAGTACAAAAAACCGCTTTATCCGAATACGCGTTGCCAACATTAAAATCCATTGGTCGAAAGATGGCGCCTAATATGATTTCTTCTCATTTCACATGTCAGAACTACCAATTATCAAAAAATTTGTAAATCGTTTATAAAAAGTATTTTTAATAAAGAAGGGCAGATTTTATTACAAGTGCAGCAGTAAAGTAGTCACCGTTTATGTGGAATGCTCGCATTTTTCCCGATTAACCAATATTAATTCAAGAAAACCGCCGAAGAAATATACGATGGATGTGTTCACACCTTATTTGTCCCAAATTAGAATCCCCGGCAAGAACGATAAGGTGTACAAAGATGAATGCGTATTGAGTTTCGACAATCCGGTAAATTTCTAGGTTATTAGCATATATGGAACATGATTTGCGTTTTTTTTCTTTTAGGAGACCGATACAGGATTATATGTAAGCTTATCGAGCTTCTTAGGCTTCGGTAAAGAGTACGTTAAGGATTACTATCTAAAAAGTGGCTACGGGGTCTTCCTGCATATCCGCAGAGAAAAACACGAAGTAAGTTCTTGCTTACGAAAGAAACGAAGTTACAGGTGATTTATCGTAGATTCAATCTTCAACACAGGGTGACGGACCGGAGAAGAAGATAACAAGGCTAGCGATCGGTGTTGAAGGAGGTTTCGATCCCGATACAGGCAAAAAATATGAGTACGTCGATTATTTCAACGTCATCGTTATGCCGAATTTTACCGCATTTCAATGGCCGAATACGAATTTACCCGAAGTGGTACGTAGAACTTACTAATTTAGAAAATCAATTTACGCAAGTACCTTATAGGTTAAACACTCTGTCACTGCCATATTAGAAATACAATCCGCTGCTACATTAGAAGAAATTGAATCCTTATCAGGAACTTGGGATGGCGAAGCTCGTGTTGTCACCAAACACGCTGATAATCTACTACAACTAAGTAATGGGAAGAAAATCCCTCCAGCGGGTTGGCGTTGCGAGAAATGCGATAAAACTGAAAATCTATGGTTGAATTTAACGGACGGTTCGATTCTATGTGGTCGTAAATTCTTTGATGGAACCGGAGGAAATAATCATGCCCTTGAACATTATGCGGCAACCTCGTACCCATTAGCAGTCAAATTAGGAACGATTACCAAAGATGGAAAAGCTGATATTTTTAGTTATACTGAAGATGATCTGGTTGAAGATCCGAAACTTGGCGAACACTTAGCTCATTGGGGTGAATTACTTGTATCCGTGCAGTATTAATTGGGGACTAATTTTCGAAATTTTAGGAATAAACATCGCTAACATGGAGAAAACAGAGAAATCGATGGTGGAATTAGAATTAGAACTCAATCAGAAAGCGGAGTGGTTTACGTTGCAGGAAAGCGGAGGATCATTGAGACCTATCGGTGGTCCTGGTTACACTGGAATGGCAAATCTAGGCAATTCTTGCTATTTGAACAGCGTAATTCAGATGATGTTTATCATTCCTGATTTCATTAGGAAATATGTGGATAACGCGAATAGATTTTTCGAGAAATCAGACGACCCTCCTAATGATTTCAATGTACAAATGTAAGTTAAAAACAAAAAGATTATAAAGATTCCTCCCTGCAGGAGACTCCATGGTGTAGTTGTAGGACGCAAATCCCTTCTTTTCTATAATTTTATTCATTTTATCCATACAGGGCTAAACTTGGCGTCTCTCTCCTGTCGGGGAAGTACTCGCAAGTATCACCCGATAAGGAACAACCAGGAATTTCCCCGGTCATGTTTAAGACGCTAGTCGGTAGAGGGCATCCAGATTTTTCAACCAAACGCCAGCAAGATGCTCAGGAGTTCTTCTTGTACATGTTGACGCTCTTAGAACGTCACAATCACAACCAAGTAAACCCGGGAACCGTGTTCAAGTTCAAAGTTGAGGAACGTGTTCAATGCACCGCCAGTAAGAAAGTGAAATACTCGCATAGGTCTGATTATTGCTTGTCTTTGAATATACCTTTGGAAGCTGTGTGTAATAAGGAAGAGGTATTGTTATATGTTTAACAAAATATTGTCTCCGAATAAATGTTAAATGTTTGTCTTCCCTGCTTATTCTAGGTAGCTGCCTACGAATTGCGGAAGCAGGAAACTGAAGCTCAGGGCAAGAGATTGGATCCTGAATTTATTATCAGGCCAAAGATTAAGTTGTTCTCCTGCTTGGAAGTGTTCATTCAATCGGAGATCGTTGAGCAATTCTTTAGTACAGCCGTTAATGGAAAAACAACTGCAAGGAAGTAAGTATAAACGATGAAGTTTTAAATTTGTTGAGGAAAAAGTTTGTAATTTTATATTTAATTGGTTCCCAAATTTTTCAAATAAATGGATTTATATTTAGCCCGTTTTACATTACATAGACTCAATACATATGAAAAATCACCACAATCCACCGTAATCAAATTATTCATGCGCTGAAATAAGCTTCGAAACAAATATTTCCTTTGTGATTTAATGCCAATTGAATTTAACGAGACAACAAATTATATTATTATTATTTCATACCTCTGCTTTCGATTTGCTTTCTAGAACAACCAGGGTGGCAACATTCCCCGATTACCTTCTGATACAGCTCAAAAAATTCACCTTACGCGAGGATTGGGTACCTATCAAGCTAGATGTCGCCGTAGAAATGCCCGATGTCCTCGACTTATCTTCGTTGAGGGCTAAAGGTCCTCAACCCGACGAAGAGCCCTTACCCGAATTAGTCGGAAGTCCACCGGCACCTGTAATGGATCAAGCAGTCTTGGCGGAATTGGCAGACATGGGTAAGCTTTCTTGAACAGGATCATAGATTTCGCTGCAACCTTCGTATTAATTTAGGTTTCCCGCCCGAGGCATGCAAGCGAGCCGTGTTTTTCACGCAAAACTCGGGATTGGAGGCGGCTACGACTTGGATAATGGAACATATTACGGACTGTAACTTCGCCGATCCTTTCGTACCGCCCGGCACGGAGTCCGCCGAATTCACGCCCAATCCGGATGCTGTTCCAATGATAATCGGGATGGGATTCACTCAAGAGCAAGCGTACAAGGCGTTGAAAGCCACCAATAACAACGTGGAGAGGGCTGTCGACTGGATATTCTCGCATCAGGAGGAGCTTGCTGATACGTCAACATCGGAGCCGGAATTCCGCGACGGTGATTCCAGTAAGTTCTCTAAGAGGAGCTGTCATACGTTTAGAAATGCTGATTTTATTATATTTTGGATATTTATTTGATGTCTTGTATTGTACACGGTGTTTTATGGGAAATTGTAAATATCTTACGGGGTGATAGTGATTACTTTTTTAAGTAAAAAATTCAATTCTTGATGGTTGCAGAGGTACAAGTACAATTTGAGTGTTACCCACAAAGATCCTCCTAAAACCAAAAAATTTTCAGAAAAATTTATTGATAACTATATACTCTAATTTCGATCGATTTTTTCTTCCCTTGTTATACAAGGTGTCCCAAAACCGTACGTAACTGTTCCAATCGATCATACTACTCGATAAATTTGCTCTTATCTGGAGCCGATTTTAAAATATCACCCAATTCTAATCATCCTGTATATAAAATATTTATTTTTAGAATACAAACTGGTTGCATTCATCTCTCATATGGGTTCGTCTACGATGGTTGGCCATTACGTCATCCACATACTGAAGGAGGGTCGCTGGGTTATCTTCAACGATAACAAGGTGGCGTTGTCCGAAAACCCGCCGAAAGAACTAGGTTACCTTTATTTATATGAACGATTGTAATTTGTCGATATTATGTAATTGCTAAATATAAATTTTATATATAAAAATAAAATAATACTTATTGAATATGTGTGTTTTTATGCCACGCGACACTGTCGCATTATAACGTGTGTGGATCAGGCTTTATTTGTTCTTTTCACGCTGGTATTCGATTAGATGAATTTTTTTCATAGAACATTTCGTAATAAAATAAATTTCTAATAGAAGAAGTGAATAGCATTTTTCTCACGTACGGTTGACAATAAGAATACATGAATTCTCCGAATTAATCAAATAACTTGTATGGTGTGGAGTGTACCGATACTTTAGTGTTTCCCACAGTCCTTGCAATCATTATTAATCGAGTTAAAAGATTTTTTAGATTTATTTACAGCTTTAAAAAAAGCCATTCGTACAATGTAAATTGAAAAAGTTGCTTCTCTGCCGTATTAAAATCGATAACCCAAAAAAACAGCTTGTACTTAGTATCATTTTTATTTTGTCCATATTTCATATATAAATTAATTTTTCAATATATTTTTTTAATATATTACAATAAATATACAAATAAAAATAGAAGAAGAAACAGCATTTCCTACTACAGACATTAGAAACATCGAATTATTTTATTTTATAAGCTATTTATGAATTGTTATATCAAGTAAAATATAATAGTAACTATCTGTTTAGTTTAACTAGTAAAAGAAATAATGTTTGATATCTTTACGGATATGAGTACGTTAGCGCTTAAATATTACACTGGGATAAAACTTAAATCGATCCTGCAACTGTTACAAGAAATTAATCATAAATTGTAAGAAACCTACAGAACTATACGAGGCAAATTCTTTTTAACTTTGAGATTCGCAGCTTTCTCCTTTAATTAATTAATAAACAAATATATAACGATCTCAATATATACAGAGAACAAGAAAGAAGATCAATCCGGTTAGTATGACCCTTATCGAAGATGAAATACAATGAATGCATTCGGAAGGCACTTCATACCGACATTATTATCCATATTTCTTATACAAAATATCTTTAGATAGAAAAATATTAACGAATTTCATCGTATTTGTTACTGGAGATAATAGAATAGAAAAATATAGCCTTGTATTATTCGAAAGTCTTCTCATAAGATCGTGCAGGGCAACCCGCAACACAAAGGCAGACAAACCGGAACTATGGCGGCTTTTGTTTTCGTTTTGCTCTTGCTTTCCGCTTCGTATTTGTATTTTCCGGACTCCCTAGCCATAGCACCCTAGAAAAAAGACCAAATATAAGTTAATTTTTAGTGACGGAATCACTCACAGCAAAAGCAATGTGAGGAGAGAAAAAGATCACTAACCCGTCACCAGCGTGGCTCCGAGCGTGTTTTTCTCCACCTTACACCGCTATTTGCCTCACAGTTAATGCCACAAAATTGCGAATCGACGAGCCTCTAGTACCAAGAAATACATCCCTGTCGTTTAGTGAGCGGCGAACAAAAGTTCCCCACACCGTCTCTCGAACAGTTCTTGGACTGTTTAACACGAGATGGCGTGTGGAAGAACGCCTGCCTTGGGGGATTTGTACATGTAAATGATTACCAGAAGAATCGAACTCAATTGAAACGGTTCTTAACAATACTAGAGCTGGTTTCAAATTCATTATATCATACCTCTGCTCTCCAACCAACTCCGCCAGACTCTGTTTTCACGGTGAACATGTCATGACCGGGTGGATAGTAGACCGGTGGTCCGGTTACGTTCTTGGTATGTTGTAATTTCTTCTGATCGTCCTTCGTAGCTTCCTTCTGCTGCAATTTCAACGTTTCCACTTTTTTCTGTTGTGCCAATTCGATTTCGTGTGCGTTAAAACCTGCGTTTAATGGACTGTTTGGTGGCTGTAAAAAAGAATGCAATTAGATGTGAGAACAAGAAGAAATCGGTGAAATCGGAACTTAACGCAACCACATACCTCGTCACCGATTGTAGCCATAAGCTCGTCCAATTTCTTGGGAGGTGCATCGTGATCAGTAGGAAATTTCCCTGGATACGACGTATGAAGCAGAGGCTTGTTCTCGTCGTAATTGCTCTCAGTTTTATATTTCTCCGAATAATAACCAGTATACTGCGTCGGAGGGGGCTTATTCCTAGAATCGTCGATGTAATTTGTCTCCCTGGTCGTAGTAGTGACGTTGGTGTTATGAACAACCACTGAATGATCGTAAGGAGGACCCCCGCGCCCTGGAGAAGGCGATTGTTTGCTTCCAGGATACGGATGCCTACCGGAATGAGGCACGGGACCAGAAATAGCAGGGCTTTCCCTTCCAGACGGGGGATAATCTGTATTAGTCCCCGTTGTTCTAGTTAGAGTAGATTCGTTGTAAATATAAGTTTGCTTCCCGGTATTGTCGATGTAAGTATTGCCTGGTTGGTAATTTCTTGACACGATTGTTTCCCTAGTTACAGATCTATCATCAGATAACGGAGGGGATTGCGGAGGTCTATCATAGGGCAACGTGTTGGTACCAGTGGTCCGAGTAAGCGTAGATTCCTTATAAAGATGGGTCTGATTCCCGTAATTATCAGGATAAATCGGAGCTGGCGACGGTTGGTAATTCCTCGAAGTAGTCACCGTTTCCGTAATAACCCGCCTATCATCCGAAATTACCGGAGGAGGCGATTGTTGAGGAGACCTAACGGGATAATGCGGTTGCTGATCGCTCACATAATTGATATTCTGGGAAGAAGTATTGTTCTCAAACTTATTATAGACGAAACTTTTGCTGGGCGTGGTTTGACCCGCATCATTCGGCGAATAAACGAACTTTTCCGAAGAATCTACCGTAGTATTCGGACTGGTTCCGGGGTAGACCGTACCTGGGATCTCGTAAGTGTAAGTCTTTATGGTCGTGGTGACCTTCGTATTCCCAGTTGGAAGTAAATTGGGATCTAAGCTCGCTAGGATCTCTTGGTTCATCCCCGGGGTGGTTGTTTCGATTACTTCGATCGGATAAGTGTGAACGTTGGTTATCTTTGTTTGGCGCGTGAGGGTGTTGGATTTCCCCGGTGGTGGGGGTGGGGGTGGCGTCGCGCTGCTTCTAGTCTTGATGTTCCCATAGGTTCCTGTACGAAAGTAAGTTTTAATGAATTCAGTTCGGTTGTTAGTGATATTTACCTTCGCTTAAATATTGACTTTCTGCAGTTATAGAGTCGTCTGGACCTGAACCGCTTGATACGTAGGTCCTATTGCTGATTGGCGCATCTGGGTAAACGTTTTCCACTACTGTCTTGCCTGTGATTACCTTACTTTTGCTGTACTCTCTAGAAATATAAAGAAAAAATAATTAATATGTTGCATTTATGGATTATCTGCGGAAAAAGCGGGTTCATTAATTAAACTTGTGTTGTGCGGAGTGTGCCGATACTTTAGTGTTGTCTTTGTGCTTTATACCATGCTTCCATGTACATCTTCATTCGCAATAATGATCTATTAATAATGTTTTTTACTGTTCAATACGAAGAAAGCATCGCAAATTTCCAAACTTTAAATACAGCAAAAGCTCTTCTTGCGCAAATACAACGGCCTCCCCCAGAACTACCAAAGTAATCAGTCAAGTTATAATTCGTTAGATTGATCATTTACATTACGCTTTGTTTCAACCAGAAATGGGCAAAAAAGTGACTACTTAACATACGGTAAGTAACACCAACCCGTTCCCGTCCCGAGACGAATAAACACGAATGTATCTAATCACTGCAAGAAAATAATCGCTTCTTCTACCTTGTCCATCACTGGTTTCAACCATTTTTCAGTATTGCAATTGTAGATAAAACATATATTGTAACGATTGAGAAATAAAGAAAAACAACCAAAAGTGCAAATAAACTCTAGTTTAGAGAAGAAATTCTGTATGTGAAAATTGCTGAAGAAGTACATGTAAGCATATTTCGCTAAATTGGAATGGACGAAACTAAGATACAAGAAAAAAAGCCAAGAAACTTTCCAAAAATGTGCAGGAGAACGCATGCAAACAAGTAAGGTCCTGATGCTAATTAAATTTGGTGGATGGTTTAAGTTGGTAGTTCTGGTTTTTGCAAAGACTTCAAGTTGCGCGTTACAAAAATAGTATTCGTGCAGTGAATACATCAAACTCTCACCATTATTTTGGCGTTCGTGGAAATCTCCAAATTAATTTCTAACCATTTGCTAAATGGTTGCTCTTGGTTGAAGATTATCATCCAACGATCACTTGTAAATATGGTCAACTTCCGATCAAACTACACCCAGAAACATAATCTTTGATTGCCGGAACTACCAACTTAAATTAGTGCCAAGTAGGCACCTTCTGCGTATTGCATTTGTACAAACGATTCTCACTTTAAGAGCATAGGTAACCATAAAAATTTTTACCTGTAATTTTGGCCGTCCCCAGCGCTCTTGTATCCATCCGGTGATTGTTTCACTTGCTGCAGGTCGTCAAGTAAAGAATCCAATTCGTTGATATTGCTCCGCATTCGCGTGCTTTCATGCGGAACACCGCCACCTGTGCTGGACGATTGGTACGAATACACTTCCTTCTTTACGGTTTTTACATTCTTATCGGCTGGCTAAAAATGGTCGACTTTACATGTATTAAACGATAGAATATTAGTAGTTAAATATTATGCGTACTTCGTACCAATATACATATTTACAGGGTGGTTTTTCGATTATCGTTCATCGATGAGGAAAAATGCTGATGGGGCTTTATTCCGATGCGAATTAATGGAATATTTGTGAGTGCGGCGTTTCATTTATATTTGCTCATTGTTCTTCGGAATATTTCGGCAACTTGAAGATTATGTACAATTGCTTGTTGATAATATTGCATGCTTTATTTGGTATTTATTACACGATTTGTTCCGGAAAGCGTACGTTCTAATTGAGCTTAAGAGCTTCGATTTTTAAATCAATACGACAAAATTGATATGAATTGATATCATTTAATGCAATAAATGAAGTTCCATATCGCGGTAACTGCTTTGAAGAAGATCTGCGCCATTTACAATTTTACAGACAGACTACAGCAGCAATACTCAACTTGAGTTCAGTATTGCTGCTGAAGATGATCAGAACGTACGTTCGGTGTCAGCGAAGTGTTTGTGGTAGAGGGTAATAGCGAAGTGTTTCAGATATTGGACTATTGCTTCGTCTGAGAGTCCATTCGTTAGCTGCGCCAATGGTGCGCACCCGAATTTGTCTACTCTACCAATTACCATACTGCAAATCGACGACCGCCCCTATCATTTTACATAGACGCTCGTAGAGATTCGTACCGGTTTATACACGTCCCTCAGTCTGGCCACGCCCATTCCGCCCTCCACTTTACTGAGAATTTTGACGAAGACGAACCGAACGATTATTAATTGATGAAATTTCATTTTGGTACGTCTAAATTAATTAAATAAATTTAGATATTTTAAAAAATTGAAAAAATAGAATACGAAAGCCTGTTTTCCCCACTACCGTCGATGGCTGGACTTCTACCACCCATGCTCCAAAGATACGAAGTGTGTTGTTAAGGTAAGAATACACAATATTATCATTGTGTTTACCATCTGCTCATTGCTGTAACCAAATAAATAAACTCTTGAGCGTACCTCGTACAATCTTGCGAATATAAAAAAAATTAACGCAGCCTACTTAACGTTGGCGGCCGCGAAATCTTACCGTATTTAGGAATTCTGCTACGCGGACGAAATGCGCTAAAATACGTTCTCAATTCTCGATACCGATGGTGGTGGCGTTTGTCACCGTCTCGAAATAGCAGCTTACAATTAGTGCGGAGTGTACGGAGTAAATAAACACAATCTATTAACGTATGTCATGTTAACGTTGGTTGGCGGCGGTTAATTTCAAACTTCGACGCGGAACGACTCGTCTAGTGTAACGTATGGGGGTCTTATTTGCTTTATTCACTGTTTTACGACCAGGCCCCATACTGTTGCTGCTGTGGGACTTTGTTAATCTCGTTCAATTTTGCAGACACGAGAAGTCTTTTATAGTGTAATCGGTAATTAAACTGCAATGGTCCGTTAATAAAAGATCGCTAAAAATTTTCATTGATGGACCTCTGTTTCACACGCTGCAATTCTTCAATAGATCGTCACATCATCTTGAAACTGTCCGATTGATTGCCCGAGCTTTCAACAGTACACTGCAAAATCCTGTCAATTTGATATTCCTTCAATTTCCTGCCTTATGAGCTCCTTACCGTCATCCCTTCTATTAATAAGGATCTAAATACGTTACCTGGACTATTGACAAAGCATCGTTTAATGTTGAACCCTGATGAATCAATCAGAGGAGATTCTTTGGTAAAAGTAACATTGATTTAAGTAAGTATCAATATCAGAGGTACTAGTTTGGAAGTTGCTAAAAGTGCTTGTACACTACCGTTCATATATTTGGGGACGACTAAGAAAAACTTTTTTCCCTTATTTTAATAATTAAAATATATTATTTATGAGCATTGATTATTAAT
>CACRWG010005147.1:0-11055 GCA_902654985.2 Oryctes borbonicus
ATGTCATAAACCGTGGCTGGGAAACCGTGGATAACTTCACTCAAACAATAACCTCTAGGGTGAACTATCTCTACCAAATATATTTAAGATGATTTTCGAATAATGGTGTTAAATGGCTACTACATATAGTAGACTTGGTCACTACAAACACATATTTAAAACATGTCTTACAATAAATACTTCTTAAGATGTAGCATAAGCCATTTCATAACTGAGTTTGCAACGAAGTATAATGTCGCTGATGTATTAAGTAATCTGGTATAGCTAACGTTTCACAAAGAAAACATGTAAGATACCTCAATAGCAACATATTTCATTACTTTATGAGCGCTTGAGGCCATCTGTTACGTCGATAATAAACCAAGAAAAAGGGTCTTAAATACAATTATACGCTGCACGGTAAATACTTTTGGGCTCACGTTTGTGTATACGTATGTATTACCGGCTGCGGTAAAGCGCAGAGGTAACATTAAACTAATTGAAATACAAAAGCGAACGCGCATATAACAAATGTGCGCAGCTAAATCGAATTGTTTTAAGGAACAATGTTCTGGATAACGCGCGGTGTATTTTACAGCCGCCGCGAAAGATCCATTCCTCCACCGCCAACCACTGTCGCTGTACACTGTCAAAGGAAAGTTCGCGAGAGAAAAATAGTACAGCAGAGCGAAACTAAATTTTAACGAAGACAAACATGATGCAGACATATTGCATGCACACATTTAATAAGACTTACAAATTGATAATTCTTCTAAATATGCCAACTCTAATCGTCAAGTACGAAATATCGAAGAGTGTATACATATTTCATGTTTGTTTAAAAAAGAAACAGAAGCTTTTAAAGCCTATTGCACATTAATGAGAATTACGTGAGACCGATTGGAATAAGGCATTAAGGCCTGCAAAAATAAATAACTAATTCGTGAAGTTCTTTGAAAAATCTCGCGCCAATCTCAGTTTTCAACAGTTTAGTATTAATCTAATATTCATCAGCTCAAAAGTTTACACATCGATTTTATTAGTATTAATAAGACTTCGTACGTATAGCAATTATTGCTATTAGTCACTAATCAATAAAGTCGAATGCTCCTGAAAAATCTGTATATGTATATGACGTCCATTTGACCTTCGGGATCAAGTTCTTTTGCAATGTCTTGGGTAGTGCAAGCGAGATTAGTTGCAGTGTACATCCGGAAACGAAGTCATCCTGTACTGGAAACATATATGACCTTATCTTCGGGAGCAGATGTAGTGATACTTGCTCGGAAATCTTAGAAAAGTTGGATAAGCTGGATACTGGTTTATAGTTTTTGAAAACAGGGCATATACGTGTTGCCTCTCAGTCCTGAGGAAATGAAGTGTTTGAAACACGTATTAAAGATCAACACTGTAAGCTTTGAAGCTTCTCATAATTTCAGCAGCCTTTTAGTGTGAGAATGGAGTGACATCGGGACATAGAGACATTTTCTAATAACAGAGTGTTTTTCAGTCCCATTTGTTTTAATCTTGTTAGTGTTTTCTCTTTTCACCGTTTTCCATACTAGCATTAATTTCGGCCATAATGCAATTATTTCGCTTATTACTACTCTACCATTTCCCGAAATCGAGGTAAGATTTATTATAGTTAAAAACGGTTGCTACCTGATAAAGTATTCATAAACTTTAGTTCAACTGTGTACAAATTTGGGCCGCGCGTAAGGTGCGAATGCTAAGTCTATATAGACTCGGAATTGCGTCATTATGTAAACAAGTTTTAATGTATTTTAAAGATCTCAAAGTCGCGAGGAGGCGTTCATATTTACGAATCTATTGTTCCACAAATGCGAAACAAGCTCGCTCGCTCGAAAATGCGTACGCAAAACCGCCAACGAAATACTCTCCTTTCCGTTACCCGGAGTCGAGTCGAAATAATAAATATGTAAATCCCTTCGATGGGACTTGGTAAACTATTGCCATCTAGTATTACGTTCCGCGATCATTATCAATTAATCTTAGTGCAGATCGTACTGTTCGTAACTTTCCGAGGAGGATTAAGCGTTTAGCTACGACATCAGCAATACCCATCTGCTCAAATACATCGAATTTTTGTAAAAGTAGGATACGAGTTTTATGACCGATGATCGTTTGAAGGATTTTAGGCGAGCAATTGTTAAACTTTTCAGTGAATTCTCTCATTCAAAGAAATATTAAAAAGTTAGGAATGGCGTGGTGTTTAAACCATTTTAAAGCATTCACAATGGTGTGACTAGTTGAAGGATCATAAATTTTATTCATGGATATATGTGCTTACTGACGAATAGTACTTGTATAGTAAATTAAATCCATAAGTTTACAACTAGACCACGAACCTTTATACTAATGCCACGGTTATAAAACAATAATGGCTCTTAGCATATGTTTTTTTCAATTGGTATTGTTATCTTAAACATTGTATGAAAACTTTGTTTTGTTTCTGTAAATTTATTCGAATAAAATACGAGTTTTTGAAAAAAGTAAGACATCTATATTACTACAACTGATTACTAGAAACTTATTGAGATGTAAGCAAACAAGTTTTCTTCTAATTGTTTTGAGCAGGTTCATAGACTACCCTACTAATGCATTGTAAGACGAGATCAAACGCACCCTATTGATATTACTCTATGCAATTCAAAAATATGACTATGTACAAAGTGTATATGTTGGAATCGTCTCTTTGCGGAAACAAATTTAATTTTGCTTTATTCGAGGACTTTCACGTTTATGACGCAAGAAATTAAGATCAATTTAGAGTTCCAGGCCAACCCTGAAAATTTATAATTGGAACAAAATATTTCAGAACAAATTTAACAGGGTTTTACTTTTTAATCCGTTTTATAGTACCAATGAATACATTCCCTACAATTAAATGCTTCTGCGGTTTTTGATGTTTATACATAAACTGTGTCGATTTATATCTATTGTAGTAAGAGTTTTCATTATGTTAAATGAGGCTGTACTTATAAAATACAAAAAAGTATTATGCATCAAATTCCGCCAATGGGGATTGATTCGCTCAAAATATTTGGACATGTCCGTTGTTTCTAACAATACTAGAATTCTATAGCGAAACACCTTGCCTTATTCTACATTTACAATACTGTATAGAATAAAAAGTTAAATTTTTAAATAGTCAAATAGTCCTCAGTGACTCTGTGTCAGATGAAGTTATGAAAGATAAAGCTAAAATAGCTTCTTCATGATATTGATGGAATAATCTGCGGCAAACGCAATACAAAGAGGGAAAAAATACGCTATCCACGGACCTGTTTCTGCCTACCCGGCGTCATCAGCCTCACAGTCAATGCCACGACAACGACGAGGTAGATGTTTCTTGGCGCCTACAGTTTCCCAAAGCGCTTCCTGTGTACGCCACCTCGTGGAAAGCAGTCCATGAACTGCTCGAGGGATAGCATGGGGAACAGTACCCGGTTTATGTCACAGCTTTCTAAATGGCAGACATGCGTCTCTTAGCACTAGAGAGCGCCAAGCAGTGTCTAGCTCGTCGTTGCGGCATTAACTGTGAGACAACAGCAACACAACGTAGAGTTAAAATATTCTCGAAACCATGCTGATGGCGCCGGATAGGCAGAATCCTGTCTGTTGGTAGTGTATTTTTTCTCTCCTTGCATTGTGTTTGCCGGAAATGGTTCCCTTAATACCATGAGGAAACTATTTTAGCATTTGTTTTTTGGTTATTGTTTCTTGACAATTTCTGATGTGCTCTGATGTTATAGAAGGTAAAAATGAAAAAGGCATCCAGTTCTCACAAAGTTCTGAGTTAAAAAATTTAGGCGGCCGATCAGTTACAAGGGTATACAATAAAAGAAAATTACATAATGGAAAAAGCTAATGTAAATCATTATAGATAAGAGGAAGTGTACACATATGTTGCAATGTAGATATTATTTTTTATTAATGTAAAAGTTAAGAGTCTCTTTTTCTGTGTAATTATTCATACCTGTTTTTGAGTTATTTAACGGTCTATTCAAAGAATTTATATACAATCCTCATGAACAGTCTTTCTCATGAACGCTCCCGCAAGGATTTGACTTGAAGTATCGTAGAAACAATTCACAACAGCTAAACCAAAGGAAAAAACTATTATTCTTAAAAATACGTTATGGAAGTTTTTTTATTATTTCAAAATTGTCCAAAATATGGATCAATTCATTCATTTAATTACTTACTACACTTAATTACTCAAGCGCAATAACACAATTTAAACAGATTTGCAATGGTTCATCACTAGAAGGTAGTGTGAAGTTAAAAATAACGTTACTATAGTGGGTACGATTGTTGTGAAGTTAGCATTATTCAGCCACATACACTGGAGCTCTGCCGACTCCTAACATGGCGCTGCAGCGGTTTATACGTCCCATCTCGTATGTGACCACGAATGTCGCGATTCGAATATGTAACGATGTGCGACTGCTGTCATTTTGCAAATTGGAAAGTGAAGAAATAGCATGTGTTTATATTGCCACACAAAATGTACACCATGGTTTATTTTGGGCCGAATTGATATTTATTTACGACGCGGATAAACAACAACAAATGGCGAGTATTTCATCAACCTTTAAATGTTTAAAGGTATTTTTCAATCAAAAGCATATATTCTACGCGACTCTGATCGCGAGAGGAATGATTGCGGTGATGATGATAACGATGCGGTGTACGAATATGGTAAGACATGTTTGCGGATTATTTCAAAGAAGGTGGTAAATTAGACTGGGTATTTACATAAAGTGTAATTAAAGATCACATTTGGTTATGGCCTGTATGCAATAAAGCTTTCACAACTATTTCTCTCTTTTCTTTGTTAGTAATATCATCAAGCCACTTTGTGGAAGTTTCTGTTGGCATTTGAGTTTTGTATCTCTGATTTATTGCCCCCTGGAACTCCGTATACTTTCTGTTAAAAAATAATCCACATTCACGTAGCATTACAAGACAGGACCGTTGAAGTAAACAAAACATACCAACCTCTTAATGTAACCCAACCATTTTAGCGAAAAATTCCGCAACATATAGTATATAGCAAAACTTAGAGGTACAAAATGACAAGGTCGGTATGTTGCGAAAACTTCATTTAACTTTAAATTAATTTGAAATTAATCGATTCGGACTTACAACATCCATTTGCCGGACAGGTGCCCTACCACGGCACATGCTCTGTTCGAATCTTACGGGAAATTTTTAAACATCGTAACTAAATTAAAATCCATGAAACTTAATTACTTTATAAATAGCGTTCGTAACTTTTAACCTGACAGAATTTACGAAAAATGGATAATGTATGTAAAAATGGATAAGTAATGCTACGGCAAGTTTACGATCATATAAATGCACCGTAAAGTGACGGGTTTATAGCATCGTTACCAATTTCATTATACATTTTAATATCCTATCCAAAATCATTTTCTCCCAACACACGCCTGCAGCTCTATCAAAAGATGTACGAAACTTTAGTGACACAAAGTTTCACGTAATTATTTAAAGTTTTCAGTTGATTTAGTTCTCTTAAATTCTTTACTTACAAACTCGAAAACGAATAGACTTAGGAACAAGTTAAATTCGTTTTCTTTTCGGTAGATTGCAATATAACCTTTTTTCCGAGAGTTGATTATTAAAATAAAAAATAGTCAATGTCTTCTAATTACCCAAAGTATTAAGCGCTAATATTAAAGGTTTTATTTAATTTTGAGAGAAAAGCAAAGCAAGTTCTGTATGTTCTTCACAGGTACGGAATTACAGTTGACACCGTCTGGCTATTTCCTCACGTTCATTTGCACAAGTAGTGAGATTCTACGGTGATCCTTCAACACTGTCGCAGCTGAATAAAAACAAAAACTTTCGCCGTTACGTTTCGTTTCGGTAAAAGAATTCTCTGTTTCGGTGTTAATCTTTTTTCTGTAGTGATAAAATTTTTCCTTCCGGTGTGAACACTTTTCACTTGCGGAAAACATCACCCTATTTCAGTGAAAGACATCTTCGTTTTGCAGTTAGAACGTTTCCCCAACGATAAAGAATTCCTCTATATCCATGGTTTTTTCTTCGTAGTGAAAATTCTCCCCTGCGGATTAGAATTTAGCCGGTTCGATGTTAAAATATTTCAACCATACTGAAATATACCTATTTGGACAGTAAAATTTAATTTACCAACAAATTCCCCCGTTTTTTGCTAACCTATTTCCGCTGCGGTAGAAAAATTCTCTATTTCAGATTCCATCAGGGTGTAAAATATTGTTGTTCCAAAGTAAAAAGTTTTCATCAATGTAAAGATACTTTAGAAATAAAGGGAGAAATCCCAGCGCTATCCTCTACTTATTTTTGTCATAATTTATCTGTTCTTAATTAAAGGGTGTGATCTGATCCTAGATTTTTCATTTTCGTATTTTTTTTCTCCATTTCTTTTTGTAATTTTAGCTTAGATTTCAATCTTAATTGACCTGTTCCTACTTGAAATTATAAATCTTTAATTTGTAATTCCCTTCAATTTTCATCAGCAATCAAGTTTTACTATAAAATTTTTCCACTTCAGACTTCATCTTTTTATGAATTTCAAATTTTTTCGTTTCAACAGTAACATTTCATTACGAAACTTTAAATCCCATTTCTAGTAATTGTTCGTACATTTGTTCGATTTTATTTCTCAAAATTGAATGATCCCTTACGGTGTATTCTATAACGCCAATAATTACTTTCTACTGTATAAATATTCTACAATGCTTGCGTCCCGTTTGTGAAACGTGTGACTTCTGAAATACTCTTCCCAGTATCTGAACACAAATAACCCCGTTGCATCGGCTGAATTAATCGTGCATTTTGGTATCGTTATCTTTTCTGAATATCATACTTTACCTCAAGTAAAAATGTACTGGTCAACCGAAAAGGATAGAGACTGTACGAGTAAGGGCAAATTTTAAAATATCAAGAAATCTGCACCTGAGCGACAACAGCCAACTTGAGAAGAATGACAAATTTGCTAAGCTCCGTCTGTTTTTTAACATAACGAACTAGAAAACTTATGCAGTTCGACGTTTTTTCGTTCAACTTTTTCGTCAATGAATAAACGATGCCATATTTTATGCAGCGTTGATACAAAGAGGAAATCAGTCAAATTTAGATTTTATGCCTGCATTTATATAACTAAAGGGTACAAATTTTTACCGAGTGCAGGAATCCAAGGATTAGACGTTGAAATTGTTCTTAACTTCTAATCTACAGTTAAAAATTGTAAGAGTTTTAACCTATTCTTCGATAACTTTTTTTCATCATGTAAACTCTTTGACAAAGTAGCATTCTTTGCTACCGGAGCCATCCGTCAAAATCGAAAAAAGAATTCAATGTACATTTACATGCACCATGTTTTAAAGAATATAGTAATAATATCTAACGCATTTGATCAGTGATACGTTAACGCAACACCATTTTTTTTAATGAGGCAGATATTTTCTTTATTTTCATATTTTTCTCTTAGACTGAAATTACTTAGAAATATATAAATCTTCGAAATACATATTTTTCTCTTAAATAATAATTAATACATTGATATGTAAGTTAGTAAACTTAGATTCTGAACATGGATGATTTGCAACTAATTAAAGGAACTCTAGGAATACATGCATAAGTTTTCGTTCTTATTTTGCACGACTCGAGAACAATACAAGGTAGCTCAGATCGCTTCTTCCTATTTTCCTATTTTAACCTCACAAATAAATATGTGCTCGTGCATTTCACTTCAGTAATCTCTACATGTCTTCTCCCACTATTAAATTCATGCAGGGCAATTTTGCTCAGTAAAAAAAAAGACTATCGATACTACAATTAATAACCAAATTGTGTTATTTTACTTTTGTTCGGGTGAATTTCTGACTAGAAAATAATGTGAACAGATTTGTTAACTACACAAAGTATAGGATATTAACCGTTATATGTCCAAAATTGGTTCTTTAGACATTAAAATTATTTTAACCACTAATTCAAATTAGGATTATACTTGTCACCATTGGGGATACTAAAACAAAGCAAGTACTTGCTAGTTAATTTCTTTCTATCACAGCGGTGTTATTTTAACATTTTATGTTTACATTTTCACTGCAAAAATGTACTTTTACTTCGAGAAATATTTATCTGTGTAGGGAATGATATAGGTATAGGTTTGCCCACAGAAGCAAGGTGATCTGTTAAGCAAAAGCAATTACGTAATAAAATCAACGCAGTGTAAATCTGAACTTATCAAAAAATGTGAACCAGAAAGTAAAGAGAGCGCTAGAAGCTTTTTGAAGAAAAGCCTCCAAAACTTTGATCCGTGGAAATGTAACACGAATATGACATTAATAAAAGCTGTATTATGATGGAAATGTTCAACAATGTAATAACGCAATTGAGCATTAAATAAATAAAGTTGATATAGACAACAAATATAATAACCTGTACCAAACTAAATATAATAGTATGTCTAGTAAATTATGAGTCTTTCATCAGGAAAGAGTATTAATTGAAGACAGATAACGCTAGTGTCAAAATCTGCAGCACCGATCGTAAGTACTATCATTTGGTCGACGTCTAACAAAATTTTGGAGTGATTCGTAGAATAGTACTCTTTTGAGAGCTACTGAAAATGAGCAAGTCCATGTGTTTGTCGAATCATCAAAAAAGTACCGGAAAAATACCGTCAGTGATTCGATTTCTTTCATTGGATGGGAAAACATGTGCAGAAAACAAAGAATATGATCAAAAATGTTCACGATATCGGTTCAAAAATCAGCGGGTGGCGATTAGAGAGATTGCTAATATGCTAAACATCTCTATTGAACGTGTGCAAAACAACCTTCACGAAAAATTGAGCAGAGAATGCTATCAGGGAGATAAATGCTGACGATTGAACAAACACAGAGTCGCGTGATAATTTCAAAGCATGTTTAAATGCAATACGAGTAAGTTTCTGCGGCGTTATATGACTACATATAAGACATGGATCCATTACCACACGCCAGAAACCAAAGGTCAGGCGACAAATTGAGCTTTTCCTGGCGAAAGTGTACCAAAGGAGGCTAAAACGGTTCCATCCGTCAATTATTGCAACCATCTTTTGGACTTGCAAGGGAAGAATAATCACGGGACAGTGATTATTCTTCCTTTTTCATTTCCATTTTCCAATCGGTCACTTACCGGACCGATTGGACACTGAAGTAGCGGGCAAAAATATTTTCTACCTTCATGAAACTATATTTGGCCCTCCGTGTCTTTTTTCTTTTCCCAAACTTGAAGAAATGGCCTGACGAAAGGCGGTTCACGTCATATGAAAAGGTAATTGCTGAAATATGGGACTATTTTACAGAGATCGACGGATCCTATTATGCGAATGGCTTAAGAAAGCTTACAAAAAGCTTAAAAGAAATGTCGCTAGACTAAGTATATAGAGCTACAAGGAGAAAATATCGACAAATAAATTTACTAAATGCAAAACAATTGCGTTGTCTTCCTTAACACATGTATTTACAATATCATCCTCGTATCGCATCGATTCTGCCTGTGCCACAAATAAATGGCGCTGCGGTCCCGTAGATTACACATAATTCTGAAAGATATACATATTATGCAACCTCGTACAGCAAAACTTTTACCTACCCCACTATTCTAAGAACACAATTGATGAGCATTTCCAGACCCTCTCATTTATAAACTGCCGCTTGTCTCACTTTAAAAGTACTAAACCTCAGCTTTGGCATTTGTACGAAATTGTAATTACGTGCTTTCCTTGTTTCTTGCTGTTATTATTAGTAGGGCAGTAAGAAACTGCAAATAAGAAACAGAAAAAGCAGTGAAATGGCTGTCGCGAAAATGGTACTTGCTATTAGTTTCGAAACTGCTGGCAATTATACGCAACAGACATCTACGTACTACCCATGATGCACAAATTTACTTTTAATAACGACTGCGACTAAATTATATTTAATCAGACAGAAAACGTAAATTCAAGCAACGACGCCTAGAAAACGTAATACCACGTTTTAATCTAGCGCACATCTGTATAGCGGTTTTAAAATTCGTAATAAACCAGGCTCGGCGTTGTTGGTGCGTAGCTTCAGTAACCCTCAAACCTATAAGCATGCTTCACCACGTTTTCCTGCCCCAACATGTCAAGACGGTTTGCGTACTTGCTGCAGGCGCGAAAAAGGAATAGCGAAATAATTCAATAATTACCTGACCCTCTTTACGTCTTTGCGCAATGCTTTTAGCGAATAATATAAACGTAGCCAGGTATTTAAACGAAGTTTATTAGACGCGAATAGCTTTTTTTTTCTATTATTATTCGCTACTCTTTAGTTTTTCCGAAAAAAAAAGAAAGGGTCACTTGGATCTGTCATACAATATTTTACAGAAAGATTAACATTTAATTCTTTTAGGGACAATTTCAATAGAGATTGTTATGGGTTTCTTGATTTCTCGTGAAAAATTGAAATGTAAATTAAATAAGCAGGATCTTTTGCAATTACATACTAGTAAAATTAAAATAGAGCTTAACAAAACTTGAGCGCCAAAAATAGCATAATAATTTATTACATAAAAGAAATAGTTACATACCTTTTACAAAATTTTAATTTATAAACAATCATTCAATTTAAACGTTACCCACAACAAAATTTTCAAATTATTATATTAAACGTTTTCCAAATTTTTAAATTATTATATAATTAATACGTCTCATCGTAGTCTTTTCAAAGTAAGTTTTCTGAAAAAGATCTTTTCCGAATTCCAATCCTGAAGAACCTGCGAAATCTACTCAAAATTTACGGCTTTCTATTAAAATTTCTATAATATAATTACGTTACACTGCGGTAATGCTTTGTTTTAGAATGTTTGCTGTTGAAATATTGTGTAAACAAAGATAAGTTATGAAAATTTCCAGGGATGGGCTACCAACAATCTTCGCCTCGTAAACTTGCAAGTGTATATAGCAAAATAAAAGTATAATAGAAAGCTCGATTAAATTTTCTTTCTTAAAACAAATATTTGAGCACAATGAAG
>CACRWG010005148.1:0-11052 GCA_902654985.2 Oryctes borbonicus
ATTGAATAAGATCCAAAATAAAGTAGGCATTTAGAAATTTATAAAGACATTTTTTCGAAATAGAAAGGATAGGTTGTATATTTATATAACAGCCTGAGTATAAAGTATAAAGTTTAAACGTCCATATTGTCTGTATACAAGCGTATTTTGTACGATCATTTTAATCTATTGTTGTTATACATTGTAACAATTATAAATAAGATTTATTTCAAATACATGAAAAAGAAAATAATAAAATACATATGCTTAAAAAAAAGTTAAAAGCTTGTTAACTACATGAAATACAAGAAGAAAATAAATAATTTTAAATTTAGCCCAAAAGCCCCAAGAGATCATTGCTTCATTTGCATTACATCAATTTAATAGTCTTTTAACTTTCTTCTTACAGGTATTCGTAGATATTACTGTTTTGATAACGTTAGGCTGAAGAGGTTACAGACAAGATATTGTAAACTTTTTTTTTTGAAAAATTGTTGTTTATGTGGAAAGTAAGTGATTATTTTATAAATTTGAAAATTAAAGACCGAAAACATATTAGGAAAATATGATGTATGTTCTTGTTTTCCCGGGAGCATCGTTTATTGGACATAGTGAATAAAGCTCTCGGAATAGAGAGAGAAGACCAAAAAGATAAAAAAAAGCATTGCGATTACAATATTGTTATTTTTGATATTACAATAGATTAATAATTTTTTAAACGCTCAGAGACACTGGTTAATATGATTTTGATTACATTTTGGTACAAAGTAATAATTCATAAAGTGAAACAAATCTCTAGAGTCCTAGATTAAATTCAAAAAATTTCAGAAATAAGGGCCTCTTTAATGTACATTGAGTTATAAATTCCGAGCCACTCTTAATTTAATGAAGATATCACAATAATTTTCACGAATGTTAATAAAAATGAGACAATGCTGGAGTAACACTATATGTTTTATTCAAAACTATGTTCTTACAAGGTAAGTTTATGATTTATTACACTATAAAAAAAAATTATGATGAATCTTTGTTTTTTATTAAAGTGATTTTAGGTCGAAGGCGTAATACTAATTTTCTAAGAGTTGCAAAATCTATGTTCACATATAACGAAGAAGTTGCCTTCCAATCGAGTTCTTCCCGAAAAAAAAAAACTTGTTAACAATTCATTATTTTCTTCGTCTTGGAAATATACAAGACATAATTTAGAAATGCGCTTTGCGTAGTTAATATAAAGTTTTCGCTGATCTATCGCAGATTCGATGACACAGCATTGTGTTCGAGAATGTCTGTGTAGTTCTTCTTTTTTTTACGTTGCGTCAACTATTATATCAGCTACTCCAAATAGATGAACTATTACCATGTCTCACCGTGGTCAGTACACACTGAGAAAAATCCGGCGTCTAACACCAAACATTTCATACTTGGATTCTTCAGTCCACAAAATTCTTCTCCAATCTTCTAATCGAAGTGCGTACTGGTTAACTCTAATCCTTTCCTTTTATTTAGGTGTATGAGCGGCTGGCGAACTGTTACACGTCTCAAAATTCCCGCCGCTTTCATTCGCCCCTTTGCTAAAGAAGTCGAATTTTTACGCTGTCTGTTGGACTCAATCCGGATTTCCAATGTTGTTCCAATGTTGACAGTAATTATTAAATCTTCTGCAGTATTTGCAACTATAAACTTATACAAATTGAAGAATTAAATTAAATGTTCAAACGGAAGCGCCTGTACGGTCTGACAGTATCCTAGAGGTTCCCAGAAATTCTGAATAGTATTTTGAAGCCCAGAAGCCCACTAGGTGATACGTCTTATATTTAACGTATAATTTTCATTCTTAAATCTTCATTTAAAAAAATTATAAATGGTGGGAGACAATAGAAAATAACTTGTTAAACAAATTCTTTTAATGATATTTTCTCCTAGATTGCAGACGCCGTAGAGTGGAAGTAACATAAAGAACATTTTGTTAATGTAGACTTATTTGAAGTGATTCCAATCTTATGAACTGCAGTGTACATGTTGGATGTCTTTCTGAAATGTCCCAAAAGTTCCTTGAGGATTTGTAATATTAATTTCCGCTATGAAATATTTCCTTAGAAATGTGGTAATTTATTTTTTATTTATTTTTACGTTTTTAGTGGCCGATCTCCCAATTCCTATCAATTTCTTTTAAATGCCTCCAATCGCAAACGTTTTGCGAATAATGTTGCAGTCGGGTTCATTTCTTTGCTGCTCTCGTCGACGAAGCGAACCAACGATGAAACAAAGAACAGTTATATACCTAGTTAAACGTCGCAACAACGGTCATAAACGAACCTCACGTGAGGAATTTTAAAACGTAGTATTTCCGAGTCCGCCACGGCCACGAACGCCACATCTAATCATCGTCTGTCTCAGTCTAGCACGAATTACGCGAAAAGGATTCTATGCTCTGCTTTTCCCGCTGCTACGTCGAAGTCGGCTGACACCTGCGTTCTTGGAGGGTTGCTAACCCCGTCTCCGTTAAAATTAGAACTGGAAAGAGGGGTCTCGATGGAAAAATAGTGTCGGAAAGCGGATCCATTCCAAAGAGGAAAGTAATAGATATAGAAAGCGTAGGGATTATAACATTAATGGAAGAAGTGGAGAGCTTTAATGTATTGCGAATACTGAAATGAGTAATTCTTGAAGGATGAAGAATACTAAGCGAAATTAAAAAAGCGTGCATAGTATTCAGCTGATCCAAATACGATACCACAAAGCTAAAGTTATTATTGCCTTCTCAAGATATTTCGTTGCATAACTACATGGCGATCCTTTTTGTTATGGCTGCTAAAGTACGAATTTTCGAATTTGAAGTTTAAAGCAGCGGTTCTCAAACTTTATTTTTCGCGTACCTTTCAAATGCGATGTAGATCAAACGCGTACCACCGAACTAAATGTACCATATGTGGTACATATCCACCAAACTTGTAGCGTAATAAGACACCGTTAAACATTCAACAGATTATTATTGTAATGAAACAACTTGTATTTTAAAGCGTTAAGTTTAATTAAAGAACAATAGACTTACAAATATTTTGTCTTAAACGTCAATGAGAATGATGGATCTGCATAGTCGCAATGAGAGAAGCAATGTTAGGTTCAATTGTAGTCAATTTCATACGCACATTTGGGTCAACATCGAGTCTATTTCGATATTTATTTTTAACTTCCAACATTGCAGAGAACCCAGTTTCACAAAGGTAGGTGGTTGAAAATGGAATTAAAAACAACAAAGCTTTTTTAGACAAAGTTGGATATTCATTTTTAATTCTCAACCAAAATTCGGACAACTGCAGTTTGGCAAACTCCATTTTTAAACCTCCATCGCAAGACAGGTCTATAAAAGATTCTTTTTCGTCGTTTGTCAGTGAATCGGGAATGCTCTCCAAAATAAAAGGGTTGCGAATCCAAAGGAATCCAGAATAGTCGTCTTGAAAGTATTTCCCAAACGCGTTAATCAGCATTTGGCAATGTTCTTTTATGTTATTAATAAAGTCGTCCTTCAAACTTATTGCATTTTCTGTCACAAAATTTTCCAAATTACAAAATGATTGTAGGTTTTTATTTGAAATACCGTCTTTTATCATTTGACATTTTCTGATGAAAGCCCTAATTTTATCATCTACCAAAAATCGATTTGTGGTTTTACCTTGCAAACTTAAGTTCAGATCATTCAGACGATTAAACATATCTGCTAAGTAAGCAACTGTTGTTAGCCACAACTCGTCTGTTAATCGATCTTGTAATTCAAAATTGGTTTCCATTAGAAACAATTGGACTTCGGAATGCAACTCGTACAACCTACTTAGCATACTTCCCTTTGAAAGCCATCTAACCTCCGTGTGCAGCAGCAAGTTTACATGAGCACTACCCATTTCAGAACACAATTTCGAAAATAAACGTGAATTTAAAGCTCGGGATTTGATAAAATTGACTATTTTGACTGCCTCCTGGAGAACATTCTTAAACTGATCTGGCATTTGTTTTGCTGCTAATGCCTCTCTGTGGATGTAGCAATGGGTAAAGGTACAATTTTCTGCAACTGATTTCACTTTGCTGGTAACACCTCCGTATTTTCCCGTCATGGCGCACGCACCGTCAGAACAGAAACCAACGCATTTCTTCCAATCTAGTCCATTCTCCGCAAAAAAGTCATTGAGTATTTTGAATACTTCTTCGGCCGTAGTTCGTGTTGGGAGTGCTTTGCAAAATAAATAATCCTCTTCTACTTTAGTTTCAAATATATACCGCATATAAACCATAAGCTGAGCATAATTTGTTACATCTGTGCTCTCGTCGAGCTGTATGGCGAAACAATCACTATTCTTGACGCGGACTAATAATTGTTCTTTAACATTCGATGCCATCAGTTCAATCCTGCGATGGACGGTATCATTTGACAGTGCTACAGTATCCAGCTTTCTAGCAGATGTTTCACCTAACATACATGTAACTATATCTTTTGCAGCAGGTAGCACCAGTTCTTCACCAATAGTATGAGCTTTTCCACATCTTGCAATTCTTAAACTCACACAAGAAGGATGCCATTGTTGCTTTTTCAGAACTGCCGACAAAGGACAACATAGTTTTCTTTCCGTCTTTCATCTCAGCCAACTTACGGACAAAATAATCCTTACTTTTATTTTCTAATGTAGAATGTTTTGTATTAAAGTGCCGCTTCAATAATGACGGTTTCATGCAATGATTTGAGAGAATTTCAAAACAGATCACACAGTGCGGCCTAGGCTCATCGTTTACGGTTGTGAACGTGAATCCCAAATTAATGTATTCCGCAATTTGGAAGGATTTCTTTCATATTCACCCACAACATATTCTGGTTCTGAAGTAGAATTTGATGGAGTAGCATTTTCCAATGTTTTTATGTCCCTTTTAAGCCACTTATCCATATTTTTCACGTGTAAGTTCCTGAACACAACTTAATAAACACGTTCGCACTACTATACAATTTTCACAACTCTGCACAAACACGCATTACTCTGCAATTTTCAAACATGCAGGGGATTTCCCATTGAATCAACACCAACAATACTATTGCCTTTGACAATATGAAAGGTATAAAATGTGAGAAGAGATAGATTTTCAATAAAATTCGGGGCGATCCTGCACTTCAGACATCTGAAAAGTACGCATGCAGCGACCGTAGAAAACCCTACGTGTTATACTGTTATATATGTATTAGAATCATCACTTATGATTCTGCGCACATCTCGAATGTCGGCAATGTAGAGCGTGACACCAGCAGTGGGACAATACATACGTGTACATATATACAAAATACGAACATAATGTCATATATATAGTGCTGTAAACTATTTATGTAAAATAAGTGAATAAAAGCCTCTTTAGTGAATATTAGTAAACCAGTTTATTCAACATATATAACCCAATGACCAAAATATGTATACAGTGGACCCCGCCATGTAATGTATACAGCTAAAAAGCGCGCTATAGCTGTTCTATCAATTCTATATGGAGTATACGTCTGTTATGTGTCCAGATGCCTGAACTGCAGGATTACCGATTTCAGCCAATGTTTATTTTATTTGAAGGCAAATAAGTAAATAACGCTTATTATTTGTTCGCGTACCACCTTTGGTGGGCTCGCGTACCACTGGTGGTACGCGTACCACAGTTTGAGAACCGTTGGCTTAAAGGATAGGCGACGGCTTTTAAAGGAAAACAGCTTTCATTTTATTTTAAAATTTAGCGCTTTCAGTGTTTACAAATAAGCATTAGATGGCGCTATTTAGTTTCACATTACAGTTTTCGTAAAATATTACATTTGTTATTGTTGAAACAGTGACGACACACATATCGGCCGAGTAGTTTGTTGATAATGAGCGTTTAAAATGAAGCAATTTTGTGAGAAATTTGAAATTTCAGGCGGTCTTTCATTGGATGTATTTTAACGATTTTAGTAAAAACTCTAAACAACAATGCCTCGAATTGTGTCATTCAACTTTTGGTAATGAAGCACCATCAGAAAAGTTTGGAGAATTTTGTTGTCTTTGTAAAGGGACAGCCCGTGTAGACGTTTATTCCATATAAAGAATATATTCTATTTTATCATATTTCCTATAGTTAAGGAATTGATTTCATTTAAGCAAGAAGTGTATGGCGCGTAGGATTGATTTTTCGGTCTATTCATCGAATATAGCGTGAAAATGATGACATCACCCGAAGCTGGACAAAGAAAAAGAACTTCAAAATCCATATACAACATCGTATAAGCCGACGAACCTTGGATATATCCGCACGAGCCGAAAACTAAGCAACAATCGACAGCATTGCTTTGGAAGAAGAAAGAGCAGCTAATGCTGAATAGTATATAAGAATTTATGTGCCAGAAATCATCGATGATATCAGGAAAAACAATTGACAACATCGCATCATTTTTCATCATGGGAATCCCGACACATACACAGCGCACAAAGCAATTGATTATTTGAGAAGTGGAGAAAAGATTATATTAGTGCTTCATCGCCCGCATTCACCTGATTTATGACTTAACGGCTTTTTTTTTTGTTCTCGAATGTCACACAAAAATGTGATTTTTTTATTAATTCAAGAAGCTGCTGAAGCCTTCAGAAACCATATTTTGGAAAGACCACCTTTACAGTAGAGAGAATTGATTTAAATGCATCTAAAACCTTAACGGTGAATATTTTGAAAAACAATAAAACGATTTGTACCAAAAAATATTTTTTTCTTTCATTGCTTTTGTAAAAACTTAAGTATTCCCCGTAATTGAGAAAAACCAATAAATGACAAAAAAAGCAAATAAGTATATCGGCCGCGATATATTTAGCTGTTTATTGGGCCTTTTTTCCATCCACCTATTCAGTTGCTATATTTTTTTTATTCCAACTTAAGAGCTAAATTTAAATTCATTGCACTATTGTTTAAATTAATCTTATCTTTCCATTGTGCCATACGGACGTTCTTCTTTTGTGAACCCTATATTTAGAGGTGAAACATCCTTCTTGAGCCATCACAGCTCAAAACAAAAAATACATTCTTAGACTACCCTTTCGCAATAATAATAATAATAATACATACTTATTGTACCGGAATATATCTTAATTCCCCATTAAATTTCTTGCAGCATGTGTCATTTATAATTCAAAATTCAATTCCTTAAATCCGGGTTTGAATTTCGAATCTTAAATCTGATTTCGAATTTGGGATCTTAAACTCGGATATTCGTCAATTTTCGAATTCGATAGCATTACTTCTTACCACAAACTGTAAGTATGCCACAATATGCATAATGCCGTAGAAAATTACATCTAAATTTAAAACTAGAACAATACCTAACGGTTATTTAATTGAAAACAAGATATGTACAAATTTGCTCGATCATACTGTGTAAAGCTTTATTTCTTTAGCCGCGGTAACGGCAAAACGGGAAATATTCGTAACATGCGAATTGCTTGAACAAAGCATGGCTTGACATCATTTTAAGTAGTATAAATTATGTTTTACCTAAAGGTTACTCGACGTTGTATTTGTATATCCAATACGGTTTACAACTATAATCCAACGTAACATTGTAAATGTTAAAATCACAGTTATCTCGTAGATCAACTAATATTAATTGTCGCCATACTATTTGTATAAAAAAAAAATTAGCAAAAGGAAAGTATCTCTGAATTATTTGTTGGGATTTTTGGATTTCATATAAACTTCTACGAGATTCCAACAAAATGGTCAGCACCATCAACTATTAAACAACACCCAAGAACTCGGCGGTCATGTTAACAAATACCCTCGCTAAAATTAATTATTCCCATAGCATCTCCAATTAGCATAACTGGAAAGTAGATTTACGCGAACCATTACCTGGCCATGATAGCATTTCAAATATTTTAATTCGTCTCGGTGCGACATGTCCTATAAGCATCAGGTAGTTGGCTAAGAAAATAAAACCAGCAGTGGATGGAGCGACGTACAACACGCTAAACATACTAAACGTGCTCAGCGACTTCATAAATTTCAAGAGCGGGACGCGAAGACAAGGTGGCTGCAGTTTTAAAGCTAACGAGATAAAGGTATAGTTTCCCACACAGAATTTCGCAAGTATTCTTCTACGGACATGTTGTGCGTCTCTTATATTGAAGCTACAAGAAAAACTATAAGGATTTTTTTACTGAATGTGAAAAATTGATTATTGCAGCCATCATTTCTAATTTACATCGGTCCTATTATTTTGAAATATCTAGTTGTTATCGACACAAAACAAAATGAATACGCAATGAAATATGTGAAATGCACATAGAGATATTGTTTTAGTAATTAACGTCTACATATACACTACCGTTCATATATTTCGGGACGACTAAGAAAAACTCCGAAAAATAAGCAAAATTGAAATATTGACAATTGATTGTGTTTTATATGAAAGAGAATACATTTCTATATGTATAAACATAATTTACAACAGTATTCTCTTCTATCCCATCAAATTTATAACGTATTTATATTCTACCGCAGCCTCAGGCAAAATTCCTCTTAATCGCTTTTATGGGGTTATAAATGTAAACTTGAAAATATTGTCGAATATTTCCACAAAGGAATAATGTGAGATTCATAGAACACTTGGTACAACAAACAAAGCAGATATCGTCTTGTATTTAAAATAAAATCGATCTTGATAGTAGTTCAGTTTAAATTTAACTATCGTAATAAACGGGTGGTGCCGAAATGGCATAACGAAAAGAAATTTCCATCGAAACGCGTTCTGCTATTATTACTTTACGTAATGAAGGATACTCAATGCGAAAAAATTAAAAATATCGAAAAATGGTGTATTTACAACATTAAAACGGGTGGCGGAAACGGGTTCTTTGTCTGATAAGAAACATTCTGGACGCAAAAAGAAGACAACAACTGCTGAGGATCAGTTCATGGTTCTTGTTTCAAAAAGAAACAGATTCCTAGCGGCTCCGGAAATAACGCAGCAAGTCAATGTTTCACGAAGAAATCCTATTTCGCATTCGACCGTGAAACGAAGATTAATTGCGGCAGGCTTAAAGGGACGAGTAGCTGCCAGAAAACCACTTTTGAAAGTTCAAAATAAAACAAAAAGATTGCAGTGGGTACAAGAACACAGACACTGAACATTCGAACAGTGGTGCAACGTGCTGTGGACAGATGAGTCCAAATTTGAAACATTTGGCTCCAAACGGAGGACGTTTGTTAGGCGACCGGTTGGTGAAAGAGCTAGTGAACAGTGTATTTTACCTACAGTGAAGCACGGTGGAGGTAACGTAATGGTTTGGGGCTGTTTTGCGGGAACAGCTGTAGGTGATTTAGTAAGAATACAGGGAATACTTCGTAAAGAGGGTTATCTCAAAATATTACGAGAGAAAGCTGTACCAAGTGGGGAACGATTACGAGGTCGAAACTTTACGTTTCAAGAGGATAACGACCCTAAGCATTCTTCTCGTATATGCAGAAACTATCTAGCATCTCTGGAAGAAGGAGATCGTTTAGAAAGAATGATTTGGCCACCTCAGTCTCCTGACCTGTCGCCTATCGAATTAATATGGGATGAACTGGACAGAAGGATTCGTCAAAAAGGAGTGACTAGTTCACAAGATTTATGGGGAAAGCTCCAGCAAGCATGGACCGAGATCCCAGCAACATTTTTGAAATCTTTAATTCTAAGAATGAAACGAATATGTTCCGCAGTAATTAAGTCGAAGGGTAGACATATAGACGAAAAATCCATATAGACCTGATTATAATTAGTACAACATTTCTTTTTGGAATATTTTTAGTTTTTATAGTATACTCAATGTACAGAAGTAAATTAAATTACAAATAACTTTTTGTTTTTATTCGAATTAAAAAAAACTGTATTTTTTAATCGTCCCCAAATATATGAACGGTAGTGTATGTGTAATAGTTAATAGGTTTATGTATACCAATGTTGAAACAATAAACTTGGAATTATGTCTTAGCAGCTCTCTTATTAAGTGTTTAAATGATACAGCCGAATATAATTACGTATGAGGTCAATGACGACGCTCATGCAAAAATGCATACGTTTGCTTCGAATGGTATCTCTTTCTAAAGCCGGACTGAGTAAGAGGTAGTAAGGCAAGACTATCTATGAAACAGCGTAATTGCCTCTGTATAATCTTCTAACTTAGAGAAAGTAGGTAAAAAAGTCAGAAGTTCGTAAGCAAGGGAATTCATTCATTGCAATAATTAACGAAATGAATAAGAAAATAGGCGGTTGATATATTTACGGCATATGTTTTGCGCATTGTATTTCTAGATGCCTAGTGATATTCAATCACTTCCTTCAATCTCTCTAATCCTTGAGACATTCTCGATTGCTTTTAGCAATTTTCATTTGCTTCTTGATGTGTTTACAATATGCCGCAGCCAGTCAGTCCATTCTGTGACCCGTTATTACTTTAACAAAGCTTGGATTCTGGTACATGTGTTTAAGTTCTTGCTTGCTCCTTTTTTTCTATTAGCCTATCACATTCTCAACCTCACCGCAAATTTTGCGCAAGATCTTACAGCTCTCGGCTTGGTTGAAATATAGGTTTCACATTAATAAAGTAGTGTTGAGTGTATCGTCGTGTTATGGAGCCTCACTTTGGCTCTTCGCTTTGAAAATACTTTGCAAAGCACCGCCGTTTCTTTTCACTAGCCTGTGTCCCGTTGCCGGCCCTTCTGCTTCATCGTAAGGATTCAAAAACTTCTTCAACTTTTCAAAATGCCCCTTTGCTTCCTTTTTTATTGTCTAGCCCCCACTATAATTTTTTCAAAAAGATATATGCCGCCAATTTTATAGATGGCACTGTATCTCGATATTCTCAAGATTATAATTAAATTTAGAAAGAGATAAGGTTGTTAAAAGGACCGTAAATGCTAAGGTGAACAAACGCCGTACACTAAATGGTTTTTAACGGGCAATTTAAAAAACACTTTGACTTCCTATTCATTTGCATCGATCGCAGACGAAGCTTTAATTTAGTGAATTGTGTTAGCTCCCGACTTTCTTTTCAC
>CACRWG010005149.1:0-11047 GCA_902654985.2 Oryctes borbonicus
ACGATATAATTCAATACATACCATGAAATGTACCAAATGAGAGGAATTTTATATTTTGTTGTTGTTGCCAACTTAGTTTTTGTTATGATGCATGTAATAGATTACTCGTTTGATAGACATAATAAAAATTCTATGTTTATAAAATCTAGAAATAATTAATAATAACAAATAGGATTATTAATTTAATAAATTTAACGATAAAGTAGTAAGTAGTCAATACGCTCTAGCGCTTTGATTATAATGATTCTACTAAAGCCGTTATCTACTAATCAGCAGAAATAGAAAAGATGGTGGAATGTATCAACAACGTACTCCTGTAATTATTTATTCATAAAATTGTTGTTATTTCTTAAGCTTTTTTATCAAATTAACGTTATAAAATTATCATTTAAAGGTAAGCGAAGAGTTGCAGTTTCCCTTTGATCACGTTTATCTACCATCTTCAAGTGCACATACGTGTTATAGATGTCTGATTCCGAAGCCAGCAATTTATCTGATGCTGACTCCGAAGCGGGATCCGTGAGATCCCGCAGTTCTAGGGGAAGCGGCCGAAGTCGTTCAGCGTCTAGATCTAGATCGCCGTCCAGATCAAGATCTAGATCTAGGCAAAGGTCGGGAAGTCGATCAGGGTATGCTAATTTCGCCGTACGGCCCCCTATTTTCCATCGATAATATCTATTTTAAGGTCGGAAGCACGCGAAGTTTCGGAACAAGAAGATGTTGAAGATGAACAGGAACCGGACGGCGATTCGCTTGGTCATTCCGAGGATGAAGAAGATAGCGAGGAAGAAAGTGACGATGATCGTGGTAGAAAACGCATTCGAAGAGATCGTTTCAAGGATTTTATTATCGACGAAGCCGAGGTCGATGACGAATGCGAAGACGAGGATGAATGCGAGGATGGGGAGCAAGAAATTGGTATCGTCGCTAATGAGATCGATGAAGTTGGGCCGACTGCGAGGGATATCGATGGCAGACGACGTGCGCATAGTATTTGGGAGTAAGATTAAAGCAATTTACTGTATTTATAGAAAAAGTTTTAATTTTAATTCCGATTACAGCACGCAGAAGGAGCACGAAATTGAAGAATATCTCCGCAAGAAATATGCAGATGATAGCGTTGCTGCGAGACATTTCGGTGATGGCGGGGAGGAGATGTCTGATGAGATTACGCAACAGACTTTGTTGCCCGGGGTGAAGTAAGTATTTATGCTTAAGCATGTATATGCAATGAATAACTGATATAATTTAGAGATCCTAACTTGTGGATGGTAAAATGCCGGATCGGCGAAGAAAAATCCACCATTTTGTTGTTAATGAGGAAGTTTCTCGCATTCCAAACTACGAATGAACCGCTACAGATAAAGTCTGTAATTGCTCCTGAAGGTGTTAAGGGCTACATCTATATTGAAGCCTATAAACAGCCACACGTTAAAGCAGCAATCGAAAATGTTGGAAACTTGCGTGTGGGTGTCTGGAAGCAGCAGATGGTTCCGATTAAAGAAATGACTGACGTGCTTAGGGTGGTTAAAGAACAGACTGGCAAGTTACCAAATAAAAACATGTGAAATGTAACGATTTATCGTTTTAACTTTGTCGTAGGTCTGAAATCTAAACAATGGGTTAGACTGAAACGTGGTCTTTACAAAGACGATATAGCTCAAGTTGATTACTTTGATATGGCTCAAAATCAAGTACATTTAAAGCTTTTACCTAGAATAGATTACACTAGATTGAGAGGTGCATTAAGGACTACTCAGTCGGTAAGAAATTAGTGCTTGATTTATTTACTTTGAAAACGTTTTGTTAATAGCGATGCAGTCATTACAGAAGATATTTGTTTATTTTAGGAATCTGAAGCAGAAAAACGTAAAAAAAAGCGTCGACCACCAAGTAAACCATTTGATCCGGAAGCAATCAGGTATTTCATACTTTTTCAGCTTTTAGCTCGTACACTTTTCTTTACCTGACCTTGTTATACTAAAGTATCTGTGTTTAATACGTTGCGTCTCTGTTCTGCATTAATTTTAATTCTTTCCTTGATCTCATTTATGTATCGTTTAAAGCCATGCAATATTTACTTTACAGAGCAATAGGTGGTGAAGTCACTTCCGATGGTGATTTCTTAATTTTCGAAGGAAACCGTTATTCAAGAAAAGGCTTCCTATACAAAAATTTCACTTTAAGTGCCGTTATCATAGATGGCGTTAAACCCACTCTTGCTGAATTAGAAAGATTTGAAGAACAACCCGAAGGAATCGACCTAGAATTGTCAGCTGAAAAGGAAGATAAGTCTGTGACACATTCATTCAGCGCTGGAGATAATGTCGAAGTCTCCGAAGGGGAATTAATTAATTTACAAGTCAGTGTTATATTTTATACACTCAAATGCATAATACGTACAACTTATTTTTATTCCGTAGGGCAAAATCATCTCGATAGACGGTTCTATGATAACTGTAATGCCTCGACATGAAGATCTTAAGGAGCCGCTAGTTTTCCAAGCTTCCGAATTGAGGAAATATTTCAAAATGGGTGACCACGTTAAGGTTTTAGCCGGTCGATACGAAGGAGATACAGGATTAATTGTTAGAGTTGAGAATAATAGAGCTGTACTGATTTCTGATCTAACAATCCATGAAATGGAGATCCTCCCGAAAGATCTGCAACTTTGTACGGATATGGCAAGTGGTGTTGATTCTCTGGGTAAATTCGAATGGGGAGATCTAGTTACGCTTGATGCAGAAACGGTCGGTGTCATTGTAAGACTTGAAAGGGAGAATTTCCACGTTTTAAACATGCACGGTGAGTGGTTAATCAAATTAATTAATTTAATAAATAAAAATTATCTCCAACAGGAAAAGTCGTCGAGTGTCGTCCCAGCTCGCTTCAAAAACGTAGACTGAACAGGTTCACCGCGGCCTTAGATTCTTACAGGAATAACCTTCACCGAAAAGACATGGTTAAAGTTATAGATGGTCCTCACTCTGGGTTCGCTGGAGAAATCAAGCATCTCTATAGAAATTTCGCTTTCCTTTACTCCGTTGAGTTTTTACAAAATGGTGGTATCTTCGTTTGTAAAACTAAACATCTCCAACTAGCCGGTGGTAACAAATCAGTTCCGAATGGAGATTTTTCCACTGGTATGGAGTTCATGTCCCCACGAAGAAGTTCTCCGATGCATCCTTCGAGTGGTGGCGGTGGCGGTGGTGCTGTTGGTAAGTCTGCTAGAATGAATTCTTTAATTATGCTTTTTCTCACCCATAATTTAAACTTATTTCGAATTTTGTAGGCGGCGGATTTGGTGGACCAAGAGGTGGTGGTGGTAGAGGACGTGTAACTAGGGATAGGGATTTAATTGGTTCTACGATAAAAATTACCAAAGGTCCTTACAAGGGTAATATAGGTATCGTAAAGGATGCCACGCAATCAACAGCTAGAATCGAACTCCATACATCTTGCCAAACCATCTCCGTCGATAAGAAGCACATCGCGGACGTTGGTAAGTTAGATTTCTTTAAATTATTTCAATATTCAACGATAACATTCAATGCTTCTTATAATCATTTTTCTTTCTTCTTTAGGTACTCCGAGCAGAGATGGCAGCGCCTCAAGTTACTTGCGAACACCAGCATATTCCGGAAACCAAACCCCCCTCTATCGGGATACCGGAAACAAGACACCTATGTGCGATTCAGGATCACGCACTCCGTTGCATTATGGTTCGATGACACCGATGCACGATGGATCTAGGACACCAAATGCTAGTTCTGAATGGGATCCTACCGTTTCCAATTCTTATCCATCGCCAAGTTACAATCCAAGTAAGCTTCGAGTTTAATAAAAAAAAATTCCACATGCGTGATGAATATGAAAGATTTCAGTCAACGCTACAGAGTCTTCTGCAAGTTTAAATCCTTTTTTTTAAATACCGTTGCACAATTAGTTGTAGCCTATTTGTACACTTGCGAAGCTGCAATTTTGGTGTAGATTTTAGCCATTTCAAATATTAATTTTTTGTTTCGTTCCAGGTACACCAGGTTATCAAGTAAATGGTCCATTTACCCCACAAACTCCTGGTACAATGTACGATACTGGTTTTAGCCCATTCCAACCTAGTCCAGGCTATCAAAGTACGTAGCACAAATTCATAAATAATCGAATTCTATAATCCACCGTAACACATTAAACAAACAAAAAAATTTAAAGATTTCATAACACCCCAATGCAATACATGTTTTATATTGCGTAGGTGTCGTGTCAACTCCAAGTCCAGCTGGTGGTTACGGACAATCCCCTGGCAGCAACCATCCTTATAATACACCAAGTTCTGGTTACAGTCCGAACATGCCTTACAATCCGCAAACACCAGGGGCTGGTTTAGATGTGCTGCCGATGGTAGAGTGGCATACGGTTGATATCGAAGTACGAATTAGGGATAGCCACGATGATAGTGGTTTAGCCGGGCAGACTGGAGTTATCCGAAGTATTAACGGGCCAATGTGTTCTGTATTTCTACCGGAAGAAGACAGGGTTGTTAATATACTATGTGATCATTTGGACCCTGTAAGGCCCCAACGTGGTGATTACTTTAAGGTAAACATATTTACGATTACCTCTATATCGATTGGAATATACAAAAATATATTTTCAGGTTATCATCGGCGACGAACGCGAAGCCATTGGCGAATTGCTGTCGATAGATCAGCATGAAGGTGTGGTTAAAATTAAGAAGGATATCAAGATGTTACCACTGCAGAATCTATGTAAGATGCGCAAATCGGAGCATTAGTTTTACGATAAATATTATTTTTATTTGGTTTTATGTTTCGTTGTACTTTTCAAGTTATATTTCTACACCGATAGCCTTTATGTTATGCAAAAAGTGCTTTAATTAATTCGATCGGTTAATTTAATCGTTGAATGATAATAAAATTAAATAAGAATAAAGTTTATGAGACCAAATATGACGAAGATTATTTCGTAAACCTTGTTTTTTTTTTCTACAGGTAAGTAATCGTTTATTTTACTTTGTATTTATATATTTCAAAATTTATTCAGTTAGCATGTTCCGACTTACAGTTCCACATTGGATGGATTTTCTTCAACGTTCACTTAAAATGTTGTTACATATGAAATCGATGTGTTGCTGAACAATATGTCTGTTTTACTGAATTTCTCCTTTTTTTTTTTAATCGAATTCTACATATTGTGAAAGTAAACAAGCTATTGTACAAACTGACTGAGATCTTAGGTTAAATGTATTTTTTCTATAAATTTTTAAACAAAAAGAGACCTTTTTGGTAATTTAAAGCTAGGTAATCCAACGATCAGTAGAGGCATATCATTTAAAAATTTTTGTTCTATCCTGATATTATTTTGATGTCAAATGATATTAAGTTTAAATTTATCCACAGACGTATAGTGAATAAAGAGAGCAAGAAAAATTGTATTTGTTCTGTGGGTAAAAGGGACATTTAACGGTGACGACAAAATTTCACAATTGCAACGGAGATACCGCCACATGTTGGGTTTTTGAAAGTGCAATCAGCGCTAACGGAAAGATTATCTGTTATTACGTCACCTATTCAGGATCTGCATAAAGTGGCGAGAGAACTGCATCTTCGTAAGATTCTGAATCGATTCCGCTTCAGAAAATATTCCAATATGGCTTTCTCAAGGTAGCCGCGAGACAAATAACGGTGTTGGGTAGAGAAGCACACACTCGGAGCCACGCTGATGAAGCCGGATCGGTTTTCTTTCCTTTCCTCACCATGAGTGATTCCATCAATACTGCGAGGAAGCTATATGAGCATTATTCTTTTGCTTAATGATTTCTCTGTACAATACGAAGTCACGGAAGTTTGAAATGTTTTGTTTTGTAAATTTAGAAGCATTTTATCTTTGACTGTATTGCGATATCGCGTATTCTCTTTTAAAATGGTACTACTTAATTGAGTATTTCTGCAACGTTTTTGTTGAAACCATAACTAAAGAGAATCGCTGATCAACACATATGCTCAGGTTTTTCTGAGCGAAAGTTGAAGTTGAAGTTGAGTGTTTTACTCGATTCTAATTGAGTTAGAAAATGCTGAATTGCATTTCGATTTCTCCCTTAGTCGGGTTAGTTCGGTGCAAGCCCGACTCAAAAGTATTTATCTTTTGCTCCATTGTTCCAATTTTTCCGTTTCCTTTACTCCCACTTTGCCTCAATACAACATACACAGTTCCAGTATTTACGCAATAACAGTGCAATACGCAAGAAACGCGTCAAATCAGCAACTCAACCGAACTGAATACCCTAGCTGCTAACGACATACCGTGACGAATTCGTGAATCATCGTCTTTATCTGCGTGACAACCGGGTGAAGGGTGATCGGTTAACAGGCTCACTCTTTGCGAGCTGTGTAATTGCGCACATCGGAGGCTACGCATATACCGGGTGCGAAAATCGGATTACATCTAATACAGTTTGTTCATAAGTCTCAGGTCCTAATTAAGCTTGCAGAAACGAGTGCGCGCTCATTGGCGCCGATGATATATTTCGAAAGCTGTCGGCCATACCCGAAGTCTACGGGAACAACAACACACAAGTATCGGTAATCTCCGCAACACACAGATTTAATTAATTATATAATAATTAATCCGGGACGACCGTTTCGAGGATATGAATGCTCCTCATCATCAACCGGTAAGCGAATATTCGGTCGCTATTGATGAGATGGAGAACGTGACTTAAAGCTGCTTTATATTATTAAAAATTTTTGCACATTATTAAACCTTTGTGCGTTTTAAATTTAAATCCGTAAGAAGCCCAAGCAATTTCGTCAAGCCAGCGGCTGGTTTCAGATACCGAAATCCATACTCAAATAGAGCAAATTATTCAATTTTTTTTAGTTACTATTTCCAAATTATGGAACGCCAAGCTTTCATTACATGAAGCGCAAAATATAGTAGATGGCCTCAAAGCCTCGTTAAGAAATCTAAGAAGAATCTAAGTACTGCGCATAGATAGGAGTTCAAGTGAAAACCAAGAGTGCATCACATCATCAGACGCAGAACGCTCATTTTCCAAATACACCAACATATTTTCACCTCGCCGTAGGGGAGTACGACTAAGCCGTTAATGGAAGCCATGCTAATGATACAATACTACAGCGAATTCTCGCGTCAGTCTCCATCAACAACACGATTAATCTAAAATAGTAAGTAATTAGATATATTATTTTTAATATTAATAGCAACCGAGCTGTACGCTACTGCGAAAGCACTCGTTTCTGCAGGCTTACATAGAACTATTTGCAAACTTAGTTCTAACTCAACAGAATGTATTTTATGGGATATTAAATAAAAACAGTTCGATAGAGATTCTTTTTATTGACCCCCATTTACACAATAAATGCAATTTTTATATATCCTTAATCATCTTAAAAATTAACATTTTATTTTTATTTTAAATACGTATAGTTTTTAAAATTTTTAGGTGTTGGTATTATTCGAAATAGAATACTTATAAGATAGACAGGTGATAAGTACATTAAAATAGATTCTGTTTCATCATCATAATCAATAAACTTTATTTATTACAAAATAGTATTTAGTAAATATATTCCTTCATTTTTTTTTTTACAATATAAGGCGCTTTATTAAAACATATTTATATAAAAAATTATATAATTATAAAATTATATATTAAAAAAAGAGAAAACATATAAGACGACCTCCGCTTAGCACCGCGCGCTCTTTGTGCTTAAAAAGACCATGCAGCATATAAGCATGTCTTTTTTAGACCTCTACAAAAGAAAAAAAAAACGACAAATACTTAGAACAGAGACAAAAACATACACGCAAAAAATAAAATAATTTAAATAGGAAATGAAACAACATCGCATCATCATATAGCGCTTCACCGACTCCCTTCTTTTGCTTTATTTCAAATGCATTTTAATTTATAATTTAATAAATATATTTAAAGCATGTTGAATTTTGATTTGATAATATCATACAAAGCAAAATAATTAATAATATATTTTTTTTAAATACTAAGCGAATTTGGCATGGGCGTAGCTAGAGGGGGGCAGGACCCCCCGCTTCCGACTTTTGCAACCGTTTCCTCCGGTCATACAACAGTCTCTAATATGTCAATTCTAATTGACCCCTCCCCCTCCACAGACCAAATTCTGGCCACGCCCATGGAATTTGGTACGAAGAGAAATATTTTTTTAAAAATTAATTAAACACTAGCGAAGTTAAAGCTATTTAGAAAGTTCTACTATTTATCAATAATTCCCATTTATATATTTTACGAGTTGTTTAAATTCTCGAATAGAGTAAATACGTCTGAAAATCTATAAATTTACTACAATATGAACCTTACACCACAATGATACAATATACAAAGAAATCCTTTTTATTATACAACTGTTACGCAGATGTGACTAATGTGGTGGCTTCTTAATGGGAAAACCACAACCTCGAAGTTGATATCACCCGTTTCCACGGTTTAAGGAGGATGTTAATTAATCGGGAATTGATAGTCAAAAAACAATAAATCTACTTACATACTACATTATCAAAGATTAATGTTCCCATAATACCACATATGAGATACACACCGCACACTCCGCACCATACAACTTTAATTAATTAATCCGTGACGGTCGTTTCGAGGATGCGGCGTGCGATCCCCATTCCCAAATCGGATAATGCGCGGATAATGTGAGAAACCTCTAAATTTAACATGTCTGTTCTACCTACTTTTACCGCTTACATACCAAGTATGTTACAAAACTAACACGCCTGTCCGTATTTTTTCGCACATCTTATGCAGGCGATAAAAGTAAGTACTTGTAAATTTAGAGATTTCTCACATAATTCGGCTCACCGGTTGAGAACGAGGCTCCCGAACGAGGATTAATTAATTAAACTTGTGTGGTGCGGAGTGTACCGATACTGCCATCGCTATCATTATGATACCTGTTACAACTGAGAAGCTTTAAATGATTTTAAACGAGTTCCTTTTCCAGACTATGCGCCTTGAAATGAAATCATCGATTAGTAAAAAAAAATGGAATAAAAAGAAATGTTTGAATTTGGCGTTTGATTAGAAAATGCTAGGCGTTGGAATGTAAATGGAGCTATGTGCTATTCTGGTGGCAACGCGTAATACCAACTTTAATCTTGTTTTTTTTTTTAATAATTTTTTCCGTTGCGTATCTACGGAAATTTTTGGATTTACGGAAAATATGACAAAATAACACATAGAGATTAAATCCCCCTTCCTATTTTGATGCACCTTAAAACATTCTCGATAGTGCAAGCGCTAATGTGAATAGAGCAATACCCAAAGGTTTCGCTTGATTTTCGGCTCCAGATTTCAGGCATTCGGCTGGTTTGCCGTGGGCGTCGCCTATGTATTTGCAAAGAGAAGCTATGAAATCTTTCTGGGCTTCGGAGTTAACTGTAGCGTCCAATTTGTCGTTAAATACGACGGTTGGTACGGACTTTAGGGGATCTTGAAGATTTTTAGTTTTCTGACCGTAGATGTCTAACAGTTGGCCTCCTGAAAATTACAAATTTACGTTAGTATTTTATTTAAATAATGCGATGGGGACTTTATTTTTTTTTACATTTTTTTAGTGATTTTTTTGCGCGATTAATTAAGCAAAATAAGTTTCGCCAATTATTTTGCTACGATCACTAAATTAAAAAAAATAAATAGAGATTAAATAAAGAAGTGAAAAGCTTTTGTTTTTTTTTTAATTTAATTTACCTTCATGTGATTTAGCGCAATTTTCGATATCGGCCTTTACCAAGACCTTTTCGCTTTGGGTGCATGTCTCGACGGGAAACTGGGTGTTTTCCCCAGTATTCTTCACGTTCCCCAGCAAACAGTTGATGAAGTCGAGGGCGACTTTGTTTTGACCGTCCGGTGTTGGGGCGATTTTCGCCAAGGCGCATGCGTGAATCTTATTGCCGTTGCATTCGCCTGGTCCATGGTGGCAGGTGAATTTGTAATCTGTGCCATCTTTTACAGTCTGCAAGAAAAACGAAATAAAAACATTTTTTTAACTTGTTTCTTTTTTTTTTTTAGTATAAAGTTAAAGTGGTCTTGTGATGCAAAGTATTTGTAATTTGTTCAATTTTTTTGTTATTATTTAGCGGTTTAGTGCAAAAAATTTGCGATTGACAGGAAAAAATAAAACAATTTGATAGACTTTGATGTACACTGCCGTTCGGTGAAGTTGGGTCATACAATAAAAATCTATTATATCACACTGTATACAATTATTAATACATAAAATTAGAAAAATATTAAGCATGCACCCTTTTTTAAAGGGATTAAAGCCATAAATTATTATGTAAAGTGGAAATATTGCGACAACCACAATAAAGTCCCTTTTATTATCATTCCAAGAATTTCTCGGAAGTGCCGATCTTTTGAGACGGGTCGTTTGGGGATTATTAACGAACAATACATTTAGGAAATATACCGCAGTATCATTCTTGTTTATTTATCGCGGGCGTAAACAAATAAATTTGCTTCGTTTTACTGTTAAACGTGTGTTGGTGTGCATCTGTCGTTTTTGCGCGAAAGTTTTAAGAAAATTTACTTCAAAATGGCACGTGGCAAGCCTTACCAGCGTAGAAAAACGTTCACGCATTATTACGCTGTTTGAAGAAGGATAATCGGGGCGACAAATTGCTGAAAAAATAAATATGAGAAGTTCAACAGTAAATGACATCATAAAGCGATATCGGACAACTGGAACTGTAGAAAATCGTGTTCGTCCCGGAGCTTCTAGGAGAACAACAAAAGCTGAAGATTTGAGAATTGTATTATTAAGCAAACGCAATAGAAAATTAACAGCGCCACAAATAGCAGCCGAAGTCAATCGCGGCCGTGAAGAACAAGTTTCGGCGAGTGCGGTAAAACGTCGACTTCACCAAGCGGACCTTCATGGGCGCATTGCCATTCGAAAGCCCTTATTACGTCGGGACAACAGAGCAAAACGGCTACAGTGGGCCCGTTCTCATCGAGATTGGT
>CACRWG010005150.1:0-11044 GCA_902654985.2 Oryctes borbonicus
ATGTTTTTATTTGGAAAATTCATTATTAAATATCGATGGCCGAATTTTACGAAAAGTAAGAAAGAACATTTTAAGAAGAGCTAGTCTGTGCTCAGTTCATAATGGTGAAAATGTTTAATAATAGCTTTAGATTCGAATTTTACTACTTATCCTTTGTATTTTCTATTGTTGTGTTATTATAATTTATGCTTTTCAACAGTAAAAACAAGCGAAAGTATTTATTTTCTAAAAAGATGCATTCAGACGTAGAAAAATACGTAGATTCAGAAAATGTAAGAATATGCGAGGTGTTCCACTTAGAAAACTAAAGTTGGAATAATTTCCGGTGAACTGGTCAATTGTTTTTCTGATATAAGATTTTGAATTTACGGCAAAAAAATCGATTGTTCCATAATTTAACTGTTCTTGTATCTTTAGAAACAAAAAAAGTTATAGTTCACACTGAAGACTTTGCACAATAAAACTTTTCTAAAGATTTAATTATTATTCTTTATATCTTTTTTTTTAATTCCGCATTTAACAAATTATTGGTGATAGTGACGTTAGACTATGATTGCCGACTGTGTGGGAGTTCGTCCAATTTTCAAGTATAATCGGGTACACGTCTTATGAAATTAAAGGGATCAGTTACAGAACGACTTTTAATCTAATTGAAAAAAAGTCTTATCTTGGAAGCTTTTCAATTTGCCCGCAAATTATCAAATACATCTCCGTGAGAAAAGTAAAAACCACAGACAAGAAAAAGTCAGAAAAGTGAATTAATATTTCGCAGAAGCTTGAAATAGAAGGAAAACAATGTTCGGACGAAGCAGCAACAAAGCAAATAGTAATCTGAAGAAACAGCGGAATCCCAAAAGATGCATTTGAACAGAGAGGAATATATATTTGCTCTTTCGCGGTAAAATAGTCATATTATAATACTGTTTGCAATTTATCATGCTGAGAAAACAGAACTGAACAAACATGTGTTTGGAAGCGCGTATTTAGATGTACACAAAAACAAACAGACTCGGCAATCGTTTTTAGAATAAAATGGGCGAATGGAATTGCCGTGTTTGTATGGTTTGTGTCTGTCATATCACTTTAAGCAACCAATACAGCACTCCGTTTTAAGAGTCCGACATACATTGACGCTAATGTTTACGAAAACATTTTCTTGTAACATGCAGTTGCGAGAAGAAGTACGAGAGCACGAGGATATCAAAAATGTTTGTAGAAAATGAATAAAGCGATTAAGAATTAAATTTTTTTTTTTTTTTTCTGTAAATACACATCAAGCTTGCTGATAGTAACTATTGATTTTCCGTATTTTATAAATGTTATCCAAACCGGTGTATCTAATCCAGAGAAAGCGAACGACTTTACACACTTGCTTTAGGAGGAGTATTGCTAATCATATTCCACAATGCAAATGAATTATGTTCTTACTGCGCTTTTAATTTCTTGGGTTGGTCTAAGTTATAGGTAAGCCTGCAAAAATAAGTGCTTTCGCAGTAGCGTACGGCTCGATTACTATCAATATTAAACATATTTTATTTATTTATTATTATTTATATTATTTATATTATTATATATATAATTTGATTGTGTTGTTGATGTAGACTGACGCAAAAATTCGCTGTAATATTGTATCATTAGCATGGCTTCCATTGATGACTCAGTCATACTCCTACGGCGAGGTGAAAATATGTTGGTGTATTTGGAAAATGAGTATTCACTTTTGGTTTTCACTTGAACTCCTGTCTATACTCGCTATAGTTTGAAAATCGGAATTCTTATTTAGAACCGCCGGTTGTTAACCTTCCTAGATTACTTGTTAGATTTCCTAACGAGGCTTACTATATTTAGCACTTCATTGGTAACGAAAGCTTGGTGTTCTCTAATTTCGAAATAGTATCTAAAAGAATTGAATAATTTTCGGAAATTTGCTCTATTTCAGTATGGATTTCGGTATCTGCAACCAGTTGCTGGCTTACCGAAATTGCTTGGGCTTCTTGCGGATTTAAATTTAAGATACAAGGTCTAATACTGTGTGTTTCTCATAATATAAAACAGTTTTAAGCCACGTTCCCCATCGCGTCAATATCGGCTGTGGTGGCTGAGGAATCTTGTTTAAACTCACGAATGCGTTTCGGAGATTTAATAAAAACTTTTTTAGTAGAAACTATTAATTCGATAACCATTTCTAAATAAGTTCAGCTACAAGATGACATGCATGGAGCAAACAGGTTACATGAAGTAATTGAGGACGAGATTGTTTTAGTAATATTCCAGCTTTAACCATGTTTAAACCTGTAACCAACATTATAAGTTGGGTTACCCATACATTGAACTTCCCAAAGGAATTCATTATAGTTTCCACTATCGTTTCCGCGTTTGTCTTTTGCAATATTGTACTACGTAAGAGAAGAGGCACGGATGCCACGTCGTTTAACACATTTAAAATACAATTTTTTTCAGCCATACTTTTTATTTCTTTACTCTGCCTTGATTTGATCCATAATCATGTTTTTCGCCCGCGGTAAATTTAATTGTAATTGACCTTTTAAAGAATTTGAGTTTCCGGGTTGTAATTGACCTCTTGTTGGCAATCTCCATTCTAGAATGTATTTTTCCCAAAACTTGTATTTATTATTAAAACTGTTAAAAGCGTTTACATGAGCTTACCAACTAAGAGACTTTTATTGTATATTAGCGACTCGGGTTCAACTGAACGACTAGAAAAAAGCATAATAAGTTTTAGAAAGCTCGTAGTCGTTGGAAAAATGTGAAACCGGAGATAGCTAACAAGTGCTTCTTAAAGTTATTTGGGTTGATGTAAGTGAATTTACCCCTGAGGGCAAGTTGCCATTATCAGTGTTCTTCAAAAATACGGAAGACAGTATTGACTTTTCGACTTACGTAGACATTGATCAAAGTGTAGAAACTAAGAATGGTGATTTAACTGCAACGAATTGCGTTCGTGCAATCCAAAAAAAAAAAATACTTAAGTTAAGTTAATTTAAGTTAATTTAAAAAATGATGGTAATGTTGAAGAGGAAATTTCAATAACTACTATTGTTACAGATATAAACATTGCTCATTCTAAACTGACGAGCCTAGAGAGATTTCCTATTTTATCTAGTGGTTTAAATAGGAGCTTAAAAAGTAAGCCATATATGGAATCCGAAATTGTGAAAAACAGATTTTATAATAAGAACTCTTGATCGAAATTTTATATAAAACGTATAACTAAAATTCAAATGAAGAATTTTATTTATTTTCACTAAATACATAACATTCTTTGTGAATTATATTCAATCTTTGTTCTAGTTAATCTTCTCGATAGCGAATACCCGGGCAGAACATACAATTTTTTGCTTACAATCCTGAATGTATAGACATAAACATATATGCACACTTTGCCAGTTTATACATCTTTACGAAACACAACGAAAATATAAATAAAACTGCTACTCGAACAATATTTATACATTAATCCAATATACGACTATCAAGCGGATATATCTACATTGTTGACATTGCAAAACGGCATGGAACGTAGTCCAATATTTGGGAGGAGCGCTTTTGTCTCGTGCTTTTGGATGCGTGTAGCTATATTCAATTTTTGCATTTTCCGTATATTTCGTATTCATGAAACCTCGAGCTGTATAAATTGCGGTTTAGACGAAATCTGGCCCCTCACGCGCCGACATATCAGACTTATACATCTCGCTGTTAAAACGACCTGAATGCGCCCATCTTGTATTTTGCATCGTTTACCGGGATATACGCCATGCCATAATACAGGAACACTCAGACAAGTAATGGGGAAGTCTCTGTTGTTCTCTTTTTAAGTTTTATTACGTACAGAGACGTATATAAATGTATGCAGTTATATTTACGCCTGGATGCAAAATGGTTAGTTGGAATATTATTATGATTTAAGAACAGATGTAGCAGTAATGTAATTACAGTTTTACATGGATGTTGCTTTGAAATTTATAACTTTGCCGCACACGTTACATGTAGTAAGTTATACTAACAAGTTTTGTAAAATTTCGTCTTTCGCATTTGAACACTGTAGAACATGTCGGATTTAAGTAAAGCATTTGGCTCCATTAATCACGAAATTCTATATCAGGCAGTCGACTACAAAGGCGTCGTCATCTATATATCAACGATTAGGTTGGTACGGTATCAAAAGCAGAGTTACGTTTGTGGATTAATGGTACTTCGATACTTGTAAGAAGAAATGCGGGAGAGCTCAGTGAATCACAGAAGACTGGGTTAAAAGTTTCGCCACAAATGCCGAGAAATCTCCAACAATGAGTGTGTTTTGTAATTATTCGAGCTTCTGATCGAACAGTTGTTCGTAAGTGTTTAAAACGTAGCTATATTTTACCCGCTCGTTCGTAATTAAAAAAAAAAACACTCCCAATTAGTTCCTAACTCGAAGGGAAGTCTCCCAGTTGATGTAGAACTAATTTCTGGCTTTGCAGAAATGCAATTCGTGCGCCCCTTGCACTAACAGACAGTTGCAGAGCATACTTCAACAGTTACTGCAACGCTTGAAATTTTAATTAATGTAAATTTCTAAATATTTTAATTAAAATTTCTTTCAGTTACTCTGGGACAAGTTCTGGATAACATAAGATTATATTCACGTTAACTTTTTACAACGTATCCAACTTTAATTTTTGATGTAATATGAAAGTTTTGCAAAATGTCCTTGTTTTTTAACACTCGATATCTTTTCTAGAATTTTTTTGCCTACACTTAAAATTCATAAAGTTTTCCTTTTTAGTATGTATCTAAGTGAAGTGATCATTTTTCTATATGCGCTTTCTAGCAGCTAACGAACACGTATAAGTAATAAATAGGGAAAGCGAGCATGCAAGCGTTGGTTATAAATGCTGAATTATAACCAACAAATTTAAGAAGTCGCATTATAGTTTATTAATGCAGAATACTGGAGACAATTACGGAAATTGCACGACGACATCTTTCGCAGTGTTTCTTCTAACAATCATAGTTCATTCAAAATTGTGATCATAAAACTTTAAAAGCACCTGCGAATTGGATTTGCACGAGTTCGCCAAGGTTTTAGTTCATTACGCGAAAAAGCTATTCAAATCAATACACAATAAGTAAGCGGAAAATAGGTCGAAGAATTGGAAACTTTTTCGCGAGAAAGTTTTAGTATTTTGTCGAGCGAAAAAGCTATTGACATTTAAGTTTTTTACTGTTTCAAATATCGATTTGTCTTCTTTACCAAGTTAGTAATAAGGCTGACTTTATGGAGAAATAGTAGCTTTGGATTCGAATAAATTTTGTAGCAAATATTGAAACACGAATATTAATCACGCTTTGCAATTTCTTTGCAACTATCGTAAGTTTGCGTGTTTTATGGGGCTGCCTTTAATAGAGTATCTTATGTAGTATGTTGGAGTAATCGATTTAAAGAGTTGGGCAAAATTAATTTGCCTATTTTGATGGGTCCTACAGCAATTGTGTGTGTGTATGTATTATATGTTTATTCAAAGTATTTAAAGCTGGAAATTAAAATAGTGCTAACAAAACTTAAATTAAATATTTAATTTTTTTCTTTGATAAGGTTCAATAATGAACTAGCAACAGCTAATCTAATGTTTTTACCATTAAATACACGGTCCAGGACAACTTGGCGAACCCAACTTCGTGCGGGCAACGTAGGAACAACTCAGCGCAAGGAAATGCGAAGACCGATTTAATACAGACCGCTTTAAAGACATAAGTAATTGCTAATCGTAACCTCTATTATGAGCAGCTAGTTGCAGGTCATTCTCCACCAGTAAAATTGAAGAAATATAGTGATACCGACGGACGCATTTTAAGAAGAGACTACGAGAATAGATACTTAGTGGAATATTTATGAGCTATCGTTCACAATTACCAAATAAAGCCCTGAATTTATTATTAAATATTTCTAAATAAATATAGATCTAGCAGAGTGTTTATGAGGTATCGCTCACAATAGATAAATATGTGTAAAAGCGATAGTCTCTGCCTCTGCGCCAAGTTGTCTCTGTGCAAAGTTGTCTTACGCAGAGTTGGCCCATTCTGTCAAATACATTCATAAATTTCATGCTTGTTCGAGTACATTATGTATTGCACATTTTACGTTTTATATCATATGGTAAAAAATGGTGAAAAATCACAAAAACTATAGCAATCATATTTTTATTTGAGGTATAACTGATCTCTTGGAAGCGTTTAGAGGTAACAACATGGAACATTGCAAATTGAGCTGATTCAAAACTGTAAAATTGGTAAAATAGAAGGGGAGGGCTAGGCAACTCACACGAGATTGGTTTTACCATCCAAAATTGTCACTACTAGCCATTGGGAACATCTATTTCATAATATTTAAGAAGTTGCAGAGCAACATAAAAGGGGCCTACTTTATAGTAGGACGATGAAATCCAGCATCCATTATTGCTATCATTAGGCATGTGAACTTATCTTAGGATTGGCAGAAGCAATTAAACAACCTAATTTGCCCGCAAATATATCTATTCCCTAAAATAAGGATATTGCAATGACTTTCGTCATATACATACATTATCATATCATATACATTTTCGCTTAAAACGTGGATAAAAGAAGAAAAAGAAAAGAAGAAGAAACTGACAGTATATTCAGCGATGTGCATTAGTACAGTAAACACGGCAAAAACCGAACGCCAGTATTTCGACACTACATATGTACATGAAGAAGGCCGAATACCATTAAATTGTAAAGCAGGACGCAATGGTGTACCTTATTCCTTCACATTTTGCACTGCTAATACGTTTTAGAGCGTAGGTTTTACTATGTACTTAAAGAAAAAAGAAGAGTAAAAAGAGTACAATTAATCTAATGATACAACTTCATAGTAGATCCAATTAATTAAAAGTTGTAGGTGAAGAATTCAATTCAAACTCTTGCTAAAGCTAGCTGTGTGTGCATTTGTAGAATCCCGTATATTACATCGAACCGCGGTAGATAACGGTAAGATAACTTGTGTTTCAAGAAGCGGCACTATTTTCGTGAAAGCTTCTCCATGTAACGGTTATCCGTAGCGCTAGTTGTAATTTTTTTCCCATTTTGTTTGAAATACTGCAGAAGTGAGCATACGTGTATCCAAATTTACATTTCAAATAATTTCTTTGTGGAGGAAAAGTTTGCTTCCGTATACAATTTATATGTAAATACGTTCTATTTGGCAATCATTTCTTGAATTGAGATACTACATAAAGGGACCAACCTTGAACAGGCGCATTCATAAATAAAGGGTTGAGAAATGTTTAGAAACGAGACTTCCTTTCGCTTAAGGAGGAAAAAGTTAAACTTGTCTACACAAAATAAGCGAGATAACGCCAGATGGGTACCGGGTACAGATTACCTCGAAACTTTTGGGCAATTTACTTAACTTGAAGTTATTATTTTATATACGAAGGAAAAGTACACAAACTTCCAAAAATGATTAGAAAAACATGAAAAAATACTTTAAAAGCACGTACGTATTGATTTTACTAACAGTAGAGCTCTGATGAAGAGAGAGCGCTTTCACTAAAGTTAGAGTAAATACAAATCATCGAATCATTATTATGTTAAGTGGTACAATGAAAATAACATTTTGGGCTTAGTGAACAATAGTGGCAATAGTAATTATGTGCACATCTATACATTTCGGTAGTTTCTTCAAAATGTTGTATTACTGTAAACAGCCACAATTTTGAGTCTCGGTAATTAAGAAATTAGTATTAGTTTGGCTTCCGTCGTGCCCAGAGTGGCCACGGACGAAGTATAAAAGGATTGTGTGGCATTGCATCATTGTGGTAAAGTACAAAGGTACGCTAGGTGTGCCACGAACGCGTCAACCATAGCCTAAATAATGTTTTAAGTAAGTTATTGAGTGTCAGAGTGGAGCTGGTCACCAGCATCAGGGGAGCGAGAATGCGCTGGTCATTTTCCACCAACGGACCGCATCTATAATCACACAAAGTCACCTGTATTATCATATTCGAATTTATTTCTTTTCTAAACCTGTTTTTCTAAGTTATTTAAACCATATATTTTTTTGTTGTAAATTCTAGTTGGTTAATAAAATTAATATTAATTTTAATTTATTCGCAGGGGCCCCATTTTCAGTTATAAATCTTATTTTTGTACATTTTATATTTGTTGCTATTCCATGTAATATCATTCATATTTTTTAAATATTTTTTTGTTTGATTGTTTATTTAATTATTATTTAAAAATAGGTATTTCGATTTTTTAAATATATAACATGTGTTCAAAGCCATCTTTATTCCATATCATTTCGAAAAATACCATTCAAAATTCAATAAAACAGAAACTTTCTCAAGTAGCGTACTTTCAAGTGATTTGGGACGGACTCTGTTTTACCGTTTTTGTATAAATGAACTTAGTTTTACAAGGTCAAGTAGATATTTCAAAACAAAAAAGTTACAGAGCATCCAACAAAGAGTGTTTGCGATAGTTTATGATAATCATTTTACTACCTCTTAGAAAGTTCGATAATTAATGTATACAGGCCCCAGAACAGATCCCTGTGGAACGCCTAAGTACATCTGCATTAACCTGATCAAACACATTACTTGCTTCAACAAATTTCAACAGGTTGTTGAGATAAGAACGTTATCAAAGGAAAGTGAAACACCTCTGATCCCGTAACTGTAGAGTTTATCCGGCACTATCGCTCTTTGGAACACACTACGTATATTGAAGGCAATATTGTAAATTTCAATAAGACCCATTGACATCGGAAAACTAGAGACAAATGCAAGCAATTAATGTTAGAATGCTATGTTCTACATAATAATACGTACTAATATTGTGTATATAGGACCGGAGTGTGGGCCTAAAATTTATATTTACAACTTGGCAGCGCTATTACAGCGCCTGTATTTTGATGGTAAGCGCCAAATGATAATTGCACAGAGGGGTTCTCCTGAATACGTAATAAGTGGTAATGGCGGGCGATATACAAAATAAGCAAATTAACCGTAAAATTTTGACACATTCAATTAACAACCTCAAATAACCTTTCCTCACTAATGAAATGAATCAATAACTACGGGAACCTCCATCTATATTTTATAACATTTCGGATGTATGCAAAACAGAAATTCGAACGCGAAACATACTCTGAAAGAAGGAGCTAATGACAGCGTTTGCCTACATTGAAGGACGAACTTAAATTAAGTTTGTCTTAATTGTCAAGAGCGCCGAGGAACTATATACAATATAGCTAAAAAGAGATTTTAGGATGAGTCAGGACCAAGTCGAATACCACAACTCGGAAAATGGCACCTTCCTTGGATGCTCTGCTACCTTAGAGGGTGGACGAATATCGCATTCCTTTAGTTGAAACATGTGGCGCCGACATCGACGTTTGTATTGTCGTTCCTTTAATTTTCATCCGACCTTTTCAATTCTCAGTAATACATTTTTTTTTTGTATGAAAACCAGTAATTATGATTCCGGATGCAGCAGGAAGTATGATTTAAATAATATCCACTTCTTTGGTATTATTTCTACTCAAACGATTTCTTTCAATATGGTACATAGTACATAGAGTAGTATTACGCAAATTTTATTAGTTTGCTTCAGAACAAGCTTAAAAAAGAAAAACAGATTTGGCAACACTGTTACGCCAACTTTACCGGAATAGATTAAAATAAGTGTAATCTGCATTTACACATTTCTTTAAGATGTTTTTTTAACCTTTTTAGAAGCGAAGGGGGTCCTGGAAATTAGTATTTTACCTATTAGAAATTTGATATTTATTATCTGCCTAAAATTCCTCGCGAATTGGACAGGTTTTAATTACATTAAAGCAGTAACTTCTTCACATATGTGAAAGTCTGTACTTTAATCCACTTTTCTACATAATTTCCACCAATATCAAGGCGTTTATTGTGTCAGCTCTTGAATCCCATCCTCAAAGAAGTCCGCCGCCTGTTTGAACAACCACTGCAGCGCGGCCGTTTTGACCTCATCATCGTTGTCGTGGCGCTGACCACCTAGACGCTTCTTCAAATGCAGAAGCATGCAATGGTCACTGAGCATTGGAGGGTGATCAAGTTGTTCCCGGCGGAATGATGCGATGAGAACTTGAGTTCAATTGGCCATGTGTGGACGGGCATTGTCATGAAGCAAAGCGATCCAAAATTTATTGTGTCACCACAAGCCGAAAGATCTACAAGCAACGCCAGCTACGTATGAGTCATCTCGTACGGCTTGACCAGCTTTAGTAATAACAGAAGCTCGCTCGCTTCGTTCCTCATTATGAACATGCGTGCCGCTATCTATAAAAGCTCTAATCTATTTTCGTACCATTCCATTGATCATAATGTTTTCTGTATACATCCCACAGCCAGCATGCGCGGGATAGTGATGAGAGCGCTGCAGCGGTCGAATTTCAAAACGGCACTTACTTAAGAGAACACGCTCGGTATATCGTACAAAGGAAACAATAAAACCGGTTTCAATTACAAAATAATTTAATTACCAAATTAATTGAACAGGTTCGATTGAATTATAATGTAACCATGGTAATTAGTTATTTTGTAATTAATTACGTAATTCAATTAATCTATAATTAATGAATGCCCTGTTGCAAACATACGCGTAAACAAGGAAACGCAAGTTCAAATTGCAACTATGATTACGACGAGTTACGATTAGAAGCGACAATATTCAATCCTTTTGTAAACCTACTTTGGAGAGGACTGATGTAAAATATTTTGATCCTACCCCATCTAATACTTTCCACTAACAGCGACTCTTTAATTATATTTGGACTAAACTTGCATTAAAACACGGCATATTTTTAGATAACCGAGTATTTTACAAGCAATTTTTAAGCTGTAAAATAGCTTTTACGTGATTAGATACTCGATCGCATAAACTGTATGAACATGCAATTTTTTTAAGAAAGTTTTCCCGGAAATTGTCATAATAATTGCAGCTCGAGTTGACGGTTAGAAGCAGGCACATTTTAAACCGAATTCAT
>CACRWG010005151.1:0-11039 GCA_902654985.2 Oryctes borbonicus
GGATCAGCAAAGCAGAACGGTTATGGATCAGCAAAGCGGAACAAAAATAGGATATATAACGAGCAGCAAAAGACAACAACAGCAGTCTTTAGAAATCTTCTGAAGAAGCTGACAGCATGGTCAGCGAAACGTCAAGTAAAATATTAACTTCACGACATCACCCGAAAGACATTTCTACTATGAAATTTATTATTTATTAATTATTTACCAGGAGGAAATTGGGGTTTGGAAACTGAAAATTACATGCAGACTTTTAGCATTTTTAAAGGGCTATCGAAATACAGTAAACTTGTCAACAATCCAATAGAAGCTTAATGGGCGCAACCTCCAGCCTCCACCCGTGTACTCAAAAGGGTGTATATCTGTTTTTGTGGTGATTATATTCTCTTTGACATACCATTCGAAACGCACCTATTCTTTATCGATATTACTTACTATCAGCCTTTTTAAGATTATTTAATATAATTACATAAATGAGCAATCAATGCAGAAAGGACGTTTCTTTTGATTTTGAATCAACGTATGAATTAGAATATTCGGATAAATATCGACCAGCTACAGCAGAAATAATAGAAAAGGATGAAGAACCATTACTGGAAGGTATTAGAGCAATCTTGTACCAGCGATGTACAAATGGTTTTATTAGTTTAGAATAAAAGCGGGGCTCAGTGAAATTCCAGCGACCATTATACAGATAGGAAAAACTAGGACAAGGTTATGCAAAGTACTGGCAATTTCGGAGTACGTATTTAACAAGTCTACAGCTAATTTGAATATGAATTTAATTGTTCATGACTTGGATTTGCGACAGTGAGCTCTAGAGGCAAACTAAAAGGTACAGTCAGATCGCTTTAAAGTCTCTAATCAAATTCTAATACATTTCAAAAGGACTCACAGCACAGTTTCAAGAAAAATAACTGAGCTTGTAAGTCGCTCGTATGGAATAAATTGATGATTATAGCATCTGCTGGAGTGCAAAATACATTTAACTTCTTTTCATTCAGTTTGTACGTTGTTACATTATTTCCCACTAGTATCGACAGACACGCTCATTAAATCGCCCCTACTGGATTAAGTTTATTGTATATCGATAGCTCTTTAAAAATGCTAAACGCTTATACGTATCGATAATTTATATGAACACCTAACAAGAAGGTAATTAAGTTAATTAATCAGAAACGGAAAAGCCCCTGCTTTCATCTTCCAAGAAATCGCGAAAACAGAAAAGCATGGGCCCATTTCGAATGTTATGCACAAGTAACTACAATCACTACAAAAACAGATGGTGCGTATCTGTAACCGATGCAGGAATGGGGATCACGCCCATTAAGCCCCTATTATATCATGTTTGATGTATTTAGCCCTTTAAAAATGCTAAACGCCTGTATCTATTAAACCAGTCTTTTCAAACCTTTTTATTGATTTAAATTAAAAAAATTTATTGAACTTTACTAATTGAAGCAATATTGTTACGTTTTTGCAAACAGAATATCAAAATTAAAAATATTAATTCTCAGGCACAATGCGCATAATATGAAAATTAAGCTTATTTAATCCTCATACTTTATTTTATGATTGGTATTTTTTTACCATTTGTGTGATTTCAGTCAACTAAGATAAATGGTTTGGGTATAGGTATTCCTAACAATTAAATATCATTCTTTAATAAAATAACTGCCTAAGTATTTTTAAATAAAGTCGTCTAATTACTCATCAAAGCGCCTAAGGGAGTATATAACAGGCAATTAATTTCACATAAAACTCATTAATTAGAATTCGCCGTGTTCTCCAATCCACACTTTCGTAAAGAATATCAAGCTTGCATAAGCTCGGAACGTAGAAAATACGGAGTAAACAAAGCTCGCGAAACGAGAACTACCTAGCGCTTCCTGGAATATGATATCCAAATGAAGTAGATGCATTATTAACTGGTCATAATGTCAGTTTAAATTTATATTTTAGCTATGCATGCAATTCCAACGTACACGTTAATTCAGCGCAGTTGAAAGGAAGCACGGATATTCGCGGAATACATAATAGGGCGGTTGCATGCAAACTTCGATGTTTTAACGTGTATATTTCCGATTTTTCTTTTTTCGTTTTCACGTCTACACAGAACAAAAAGGGGAAATCTGAGAAAATGAAATAAACGAGCCAATGCAAAAATGCTTAGTCACCAATTAGTAATGCATTTTAATTCTCTTAAAAATGATAAACTGTATAACTTCATTGAACAGTGTTTGGTTCCTAATCAATAACATTATAGTTTTGTTCCAATGAAGTATTAAACGTTTAGTGAACATTGGGAAGAGGAATGAATAGCAAAACAATAACGCTTAAGTTTCAAATAATCTATTGTACCACTATAATATTGTTCCACCACATTATGGATTCATCAAGCGGATAAATAATAAGATTAACAAGTAGATCTACATATTTATATAACTTCGCAGAAAATAGTGGGAAGTTGGGCAATTCTCTTTGTTTGTTTAGTGCTAAACCTAATTTGTGGTATCCATTATTTTCTAGAAGATCTAGCTTTTTTACTTTTATTTTGTAGATGTAAAATGCAGTACTTATTGTTAAAATTATGCTTAATACACGATAGAGTTATGTGGAAATGTGTCTGGGTAGATTTTTTATGTTCTAAAATCTTTTTCTTAAACGTTCTTCCAGTTTGAGCCACGTCTACTCTATTACATTCGCCTATCACCCGTATTTGACCCTTTACCTCTTCTGTCCTTATTGCTTTTTATATGTATATCTTTCGATATTATTATTGGTTTTGAATGAAATATACCTATTGTTCACTTTTTTCATTCGTCTACCTATTTCTTTTGTGTTTTTCGTATATATGTAATAGCGGTGTATTTGTTAAATTTATTAACCAAAAAATAATGCTAAGATAGCTTCCTCGTGGTGTTGATGCAATCATTTACAGCAAAGATAATGCAAGAAGAGAAGAAGCACACTACTTAGGGACATGTTTCTGCATACCCAGCGTCTTGAGCTTGGTTCCAAGAGTGTTTTTACTCTACCTTGTATCGTTGTTTGCCTCATAGTTAATACAATATGAAACGACTCTTTGGCTTCATCTAGTGCCAAGAAACACATTTTCCTGCCATTTGGGAAGCAGCGACGTAAATCGAGTACTGTTCCACAAGCCATCCCTTGAACAATTCTTGGACTACTTAACACGAGATAAACAATTCCCATAGGCTTACCATGATGCGTCAGAAAATGCTTGAGAGACAATAACAAAAAATAATGCTAAAATAGCTTCCCCCTAATACTGATGGAATCATTTACGGCAAAAGCAATGTAAGGAGAGCAAACACACTCGGAACCACTCTGATGACGTTGGGTAGGCAGAAATTTGTCCGTGGGTAGTGTTTTTCTCTCCTTGTATTGCTTACATCATTGATCTTATTTTCTATTTTTGTCCCTATTTACAAAATGACTTGCTATTACTTGTCATGGTATTGATTTCTAACATCTCAATTCATAACACTCCAACATGCATTATGATTACTATTATTTTTATTATTTTACTTTTGGGCTATCTGATTTCTGCAGTTTCTCAATTTTCTTCCCTTTTATATCCTATTTAAATTAGAAATTTTGATAGTTTGTCAATAGAAGCAGCTGCATTTTGTATTTTCTTCTTCTATAAGTTACGTTTATTGTATTCAATTAGTTAATTTTAATTCAATTTGGAAGTTAAAATGACAACTTTCTTGTTGAGGACATTAAAAATACAACAAGCAAGATCACATTTGTAATCTTTTCGTAATGTCTGCGAGCTTAAGGGGCCACTTGCTTCCAGTAAGCCGTTATCGGGGCTGGCTTGGTCTTAAAAAAATCAGTACCATGAGGAAGCTATTTTAGTTTTTTTTTTTTTAGTTATTGTTTCTATGCATTTTCTAATGTGGGTTAGTATTTGAAATTTGAAAGTTTATTAATGATAAAGAATATGATATCTGTTTGGTATCCATTATTTAAGGCTACAATGTATATTCTGTTTGAGCTACATCTATGAATAAAGAAAATTATAATATAGAGCTGAAAAAAAGAACGTTCTCAACAAATCACCATGCACGCCCGTCTAGCAAACGGAATATGTTAAATTCGATTCCATGCCGCAAGAGAAGGTAGATTATATAACTAACGTTATTGTTCTGTTATTCATTGCGATGGTGTTTCAAAAAGTGCCTCCCAGTTTAATAAATTATTGGGAAGAATTATTTAAACATTCAAATATATTCCGTTTAAAATTTAAATAGTTACTTAAAGATACAGTTGACGTTATTTATAGATATTTTGGTGATTGAAAAACAAAATACGTGTCTATACTTAAGAAGCAGTAAAAGCTTCAAATGGCTTTTAAAGGGTTTACGTAAAAACATTGTCGACTTGTCGAGAATTATTGTAACAAACATACTGCTTCAATGTACCTTGTATACGTTCTTGAAAGTGTTGAACCAATACTAAAAGTAAGTATTATTACTATTATATTAGTAATATATTAATAACCTTGCTGTTAGTAGTAGAAAAATGTCGTACGCCAATGAAGAGAAACGAGATATATTAAGTGTTATTTATTCATCGGACCAAAATACATCAGCGAGTACAAGATACTTACAATTGTCTCCAAAACAACGCATAATTTTTCTAGACCTTGATAAAAACTTGGTTAGGGACGGATGGCGTTCTGAGCCGCGTACTATTTACCTTAACATGAATTTGAAAGAAAATCAACGGGATACTTTACAAATCGTATCGTTTTGCAGGGTTTATGTAAATCTTGCATTTTCTAGATAAATAATAATCCATTATCTACACGTTCAGTGGCATCAGAATTAAATTTGCCTTAGACTTGAGTATGAAGAACTTTTTATCGAAATATCATTGGTTCGTCACAGTCAGATGAAGCAAAATTTGTCAATTCTAAAATCTTTAACAGATAAGCAGGGCATTATTGGGCAATACAGAGTCCCAAACAAAATAGAACATGGAAACCACAATATCGTCTTGAATTAAACAGTTGGATACGCCTTTTGAGAAATTGTTTCATAAGACCAGTTATGTATGAAGAGTCATTAAATTCGTACATACGTATCCAAATTCTTAAATGATAATATTTCATCCACAGCCTGAGCAATTACGCATTCATGACATGGTCAGTTATTTGAACATTTATTAATTCGTTGTTTTATTTTTACAGTTTACTTGTTTTAAGTTAGTTCTTATAATGTTGTGTAGTATCATCTCAATTATATCAATTGATCTTTGATCATTAAATAAAGACATTTGTGAGATTCAGTTCCTTTTTCGTTTATCTTTATCTCTTTTTCGTTTATCTTCGTTTAACATTTATTGTGGTTGTTAATTTTTTTTGTTTTCTGTTATTATTACTGTTGTTACTACTTACATAATGCATAAACTTTGCAAAAACACACCATTTATAAAATATCCCGTTAGTTTTTATTTGAATTCCACCGCTTAATAAATGATCCATTCTGAACTAAGCAGTCAGAAAAAGACTTTCTGACGGTGTCAAAATCCAATGTGGCATTCATTAGAAATTGATGATGCTCAGAAAGAACAAGAACGAGTGCCTTTGGTTTTCTTTTTTAACCTCGAGCGTTATTTGTCAAAGCTCAACTTTCCCTTTGGGTCCATAACAAAGACAAAATCAATCAACTTTGTAAAATTTAAACCTTCCCTCTATCTCCAATAATAAACGAGATCCCTATGGTAAGATCAAAAATGAATGGGAAATGTATACGTTAGATAACTTTTATAGAGAAAAGGTATACACGCCAACATCAAATTTGCTTTGAATTTACTTATAAGAAATTTTGAACGCATAAATTATCGTATGTCATAGTATTTCTTCTTTTGAGCAATCAGCATTACTTGTTGAGTGCACAAACACGTTGTACTAATTCACGTACTCGAAGCTGCGGCACTGGAACACCGAAGCTTCATTATCACCCTTACGACAATACTTTATTAAAACTGGAGGCACGTTTCGATAGCTAAGCTTGCAGCACTGAAGCTGAACTACTGAACTCAGTTCGGTTTAACTAATCAAACGTGCATGAGATGTAGTGGGATGGATGATAATGCAGTATTCAAACACAATGTAATTTATGTCGCCACTCACTTCACGTTAGTTTTCTTCAATGCCTGCGCAATTTTACACTTGGCGAACTATATTGCTCTTCAGCGATTTAATTAAAAGCCAAAAGACACATGTAAAACGTAATCAAAATTATACGTACACTATAATTGCGAACAATGTAGATGTTAAGTGATAGCAGGGCAATCTATCTTCTTGAGCAAATACTAATTTTTGTATAAATTTACTTTGTTGCTTAGATGAAGCTAGTGCGGCCGCAGATGCTGAAAGAAAGAAACCCGAAGAACGAACGGAAGAAGAGAAGGTAGCGTTGCTCGGAAAACCGCGGGTCGGAGATGTCATCAGAGCGCAAATAAGAATAAAGGAGAGCAAAGAATTTAAGGTCAGTGTATTTTACATATATAGTCCATCTAATCCTTCCTGACGGCTGATGATTAGACACGCCGTAACTAAACCATGTGATAATGAAACACTATTTTTTGCATTCTGAATGTCTTTTCACTCTGCGCAATAGATCTTCCCCATCCGCCAGGAAGGACTGAATGGACTATCTTCTAGACATTCATGTCTATTTATGTACAATGTGTGCTATAAATGTACCAACGATTAATAAAAAACTGATAATTAGAAAGCTTTATTACACACAATACTATTCTATATGTTAAACCATTTTATTGAATTTTATGCATGTTGATACAAAGGCGATGATGATTAAATTTAAAATGTTCATGAATGTAAAATTAAGTAACAAACACCAACATTAACTTCTTTTTCACTGAAGCGAGCGAAAACAATTCAGAGCGACACTTCTCAAACCATAAAATTCCAACTTTTGCAACAGAATTGTGTGGTCCACACAGTCAAACCACTTGCTGTATTCACAAAATAGTCCAAGTTAGCAACTTTGTAGGGCGATAATTCTGTAACTATCAACACAGGCTTTTTTGGTGCTAGTTTGTGCTTGTTTTGAATGTCGGGTATATACCACAAGTGAGTGATAGATTAATGATATGCATAAGAGGAACTGATGTATACTTATTAATAAACATTAAACTAAAATTCAATATATCATCAAACCCGGATGCCACAGACGACAGTAAAAAAGTGGACGTGGAGCTACCTTGCGGTCGACCCGGATTTGCAACACCCGAAAAGTAATAAATATAGTAGCTTATGCGGTTAATTCTGATCAAAACGAGACACCTCCTATAATGTTCTTAGTGCTATATTTTCGAAATTAACGTGAAAAACGTTAGTTTAGACACATAGAGAGACACCATAAAGCCCGGAATTCGAATCTGGTACTCCGAGACTTATAGCCCAGCATTAACAGTCCTGCCAACGTAATCAACGTAAATATTAGAAGATGATTCCTCCGTGTTTTCACCAACACGTACACTGCCGTTCAGTGAAGTTCAGTCATACAATAAAAATCTATTATATCACACTGTATACAATTATTAATACATAAAATTAGAAAAATATTAAGCATACACTCTTTTCTAAGGGATTAAAGCCATAAATTATTATGCAAAGTGGAAATATTGTGACAACCACAATAAAGTCCCTTTTATTATCATTCCAAGAATTTCTCGGAAGTACCGATCTTTTGAAACGGGTCGTTTGGGGATTATTAACGAAAAATACATTTAGGAAATATACCGCAGTATCATTCTTGTTTATTTATCACGGGCGTAAAGATATAAATTTGCTTCATTTTACTGTTAAACGTGTGTTGGTGTGCATCTGTCGTTTTTGTGCGAAAGTTTTAAGAAAATTTACTTCAAAATGGCACGTGGCAAGCCTACCAGTGTAGAAAAACGTTCACGCATTATTACGCTGTTCGAAGAAGGATATTCGGGGCGACAAATTGCTGAAAAAATAAATATGAGAAGTTCAACAGTAAATGACATCATAAAGCGATATCGGACAACTGGAACTATAGAAAATCGTGTTCGTCCTGGAGCATCTAGGAAAACAACAAAAGCTGAAGATTTGAGAATTGTATTATTAAGCAAACGCAATAGAAAATTAACAGCGCCACAAATAGCAGCCGAAGTCAATCGCGGCCGTGAAGCACAAGTTTCGACGAGTACGGTAAAACGTCGACTTCAACAAGCGGACCTTCACGGACGCATTGCCATTCGAAAACCCTTATTACGTCGGGGTAACAGAGCAAAACGGCTGCAGTGGACCCGTTCTCATCTAGATTGGTCGTTAGATGATTGGAAACACGTGCTTTGGAATGACGAGTCAACGTTTGAGGTTTTTGGGCAAAATCGACGAGTTTATGTCCGAAGATCTAAAACCGAAAAGTGATCCCGAACTGCATCGTGCCTACAGTGAAGCAAGGGCATAGTTCTGTGTTAGTGTGGGGATGTTTCTCCTTTGCTGGGACGGGAGATTTATTCAGAGTGCAGGGTGTAATGAGGAAGGAAAATTATTTTGCAATACTCCAGAACCACGCAGTGCCATCGGGATTGCGTATAATAGGCCGTAACTTTACATTCATGCATGACAACGACCCAAACCACACCTGTACATACAATAAAATTGCATTTTGTTTTTAGTTTCGTTTGTTTCTGTAACCTTTTCATGTTTTTTACCAACCGACCGAACTTCTCTGAACGTCAGTGTATATCAAAAGTGTAGGATACCACAGTTTGCCACTCGAAAGCAGCAACCAAATAATATCACAATTAAATCAACCAATACCTGCTACCAGACTGTCGCAGAGCTCTATTTCCAATGTCTGAAATAAAATAAACATCAGCAAGGGTTAACAAAGATAATCCTGGCAATGAAAAAGCGGGCAGACTGGCTACGAGACTATCGAGTATGACGGTTCACGGCACAGAATCTTCCTTTCAAGCACCTGTACCTGACCTTCAGAACTATCATTCAAAGTTACCCTTACTGCACCAACAAAGTCATTCGTACTTATCCGAGGAATTGGACAAAATTAAGGCGGGCACTGTCCAGAAAAGATCTGCGCGTGAATGTAGAGATTATTATTGCCAAGTCCACATTTACACTAAAATGTTTTCTACAAAATAATCCTCACTGCTCAGCTTGTGCTTTTCATATATGTTAACCAAAATAAAGGGATTGCTATTTACCATTCTGGAAGAAAGAGGGGTCGTGGTGTAGGTTCAACAGCCTCAGATGACAGATACTGTTATACCCTAACATTAGTTGTGATATTTACTGCGATATTAAAAATACAACAAGCAAGGTCGCCGTCATTAGCGTCATGTAAACTATGGTTCAACCGAGTCCGATAAGTAGACAATATCTATCAGGATTAAGCCATTCTGACTTCTTTTTCGGTTTCTCCAGCAGCTTGTATAGCTTCTGGCCCCCTTTCCTTGTGCCTGGCGTTTTATTAAGTAAATCTATTGAAGATCAACAATGATTCCGGAGAAAGCATACATTCATCTTCCTCTATTTACTTCTTGATATGTAAACACGTAGAAAATAAACCCTATCGTGTATTTATCATAATATCGCAAAATTGAATATAACCGGTCAAGTCGTCGGTAGTAACTGTCCACACTTATACTGATACTCGTAAAGGAGTGAAGAAACGCCTCTTTATTTCAAGTCGCCTTTGAGAAAAGAGGTATTTAAAAAATTCATGTGTTGTAGCTTTCAAATATTACAATACATACTCATGTTCATCATAAAATTGAGAAAGCGTGCAACGGAATTTATACCTCTCAAATGGATCCCCAGTGCTATTTAAAGCATACGTCAGATTGTGCAGGTTTTCACACAAAGCGAACCTTAAACAACAGTGCGACAAGAGAATTGCCATAATTCTCCATTTTATGCGACGATTGCTAGTTAGAAATGTTAATCCAGCGTGCAAGTTTATCCTCTCCAACTACATTCAATGCGATATCAGAGAGGGTTTAAACAGCCCTACATCCTACATAGGTACTCCTTTGAAAGGAAGGATATATCTTGATAATAATGAAATGTCTCCATACTTATCTCAATTTAGTCAGCTTCATCTACTAGATATTTGAATGTAGTTTTCGTTGACTAATTTGTTGAACTTCTACGATAATTGCACTTTAATGTTCACAATTTGACATCATTATTGCTTTAAGATTTATTTCACATGTCAGCAAACCTACCGAAGTTATTTCTGTATGTCTTTGCTTCACTGCATTTATTAATGTAAACAATTAATTACTTATGTACGTAACGTGAGTTTAGATATTCACAGGTCTTAATATACAGGTTACAATTGCCTCTGTTGTGTAAGTAGTAGAAAGCTAAAATTTTCTAATGAAATAGCAGACCTCATATTATATCTCCTAAAGGTATTTCCATACACAGAGGAAGTTCGAAAAGCACCTTTTTGGCTATTTTAATGGAATTGCCACATAAATTATTAGTTTCTCCATCTAGAAATAAACCAATAACATACGTTTTATATGTCTATTTCTAGCAAATTTCGAGATATTTATAATTTTGTTTTCAATCGTCTAAATTTAAATATATACAGTGTCCGCGGAAAGTCTGCACCATATGGGAACTTTTTAATTTTTTAGTTGTAAATTCAGTGCGTTTATAGTGTACATCATTAGAAACCGAAGAACATTCCAAAACATTTGTTCTATTGAATTCGTACCAATACGTAAATGTTATTTCGAAATTTCAAAGGTCCGCAAAAGTCATTATTTGACCAAATATGAACAAATGCCACGAGAATTAAAATTCAAAATGTGATTCAAAAATGTAGATTTTTGTTTTTTCTTACATTTTGTTAAAAATACACCTTGTATATTTTTTCAGTGAATTTTCTTCATCAGTATCAGTGGGAAATCGAGAGTTGATCTTAAAAAAGAGAAAATGCTTATTTTTTATTAAGAAGGTTCATTTT
>CACRWG010005152.1:0-11028 GCA_902654985.2 Oryctes borbonicus
GAAAACCCTTATTACGTCGGGGCAACAGAGCAAAACGGCTACAGTGGGCCCGTTCTCATCTAGATTGGTCGTTAGATGATTGGAAACACGTGCTTTGGAGTGACGAGTCAAAGTTTGAGGTTTTTGGGCAAAATCGACGAGTTTATGTCCGAAGATCTGAAACCGAAAAGTGATTCCGAACTGCATCGTGCCTACAGTGAAGCAAGGGCGTAGTTCTGTGTTAGTGTGGGGATGTTTCTCCTTTGCTGGGACGGGAGATTTATGCAGAGTGCAGGGTGTAATGAGGAAGGAAAATTATTTTGCAATACTCCAGAATTATTGCAGTGCCATCAGGATTCATGCATGACAGCGACCCAAAACACACTGCGTTAGTGTGTAAGAACTATCTAAAGGAGCAAGAAGAACAGCACACCCTGACAGTAATGACATGGCCTCCACAAAGCCCAGATTTGGACCCGATAGGGTTGTTGTGGGATGAACTGGACAGGAGGATCCGAAAAATATGCCCAACTTCACAAGAACATTTACGGAATATTCCGCAACATGAATGGATTAATATTCCACAATCCGTTTTAACAAAACTTATCGAAAGAATGCCTAGAATAGTTCGAGCGGTGATTAACAGCAAAGGAGTTTTTTTCGATGAAAAAAAAATATAATGTTCAGTATGTTATATTAGGTCAGAATAACTTTTTATTTATTTATTTTTGTCTTTTTTACCTGTACATACAATAAAATTGCATTTTGTTTTTAGTTTCGTTTGTTTCTGTAACCTTTCCATGTTTTTTACCAACCGACCGAACTTCTCTGAACGGCAGTGTAGATCGGAAGGTTTCGCAAGAAATATCTCACAAGGTTCATAATAATAACCTTGTACAATTTAAGCATTTATAAATGTCGTACTCTTTTCGATTTCATATACATGAAACGGGTACGATTCGACGTTTTAAGGAACCTTATTCAAATAAATGTTTCTAATTTTAAGATTTAAGTCCATTGAGTCAGATGGAATATAAACTAACTCCGTCTATGTGTATATAAAGTTCTGGAAATATTATCTGGCACTCCGGAATTGGCGAGGTTTATTCGATTAGCCAATATCTTTTATTGATCGCTATAGGAAATGGATAAAGTGGTGAGAGACGTGTGCGTGAAGCTATATAAAAAAAAGCTCGCTAAAGATAGAAAGGTATTAGACTTTGGACCACCATTTCGGCAGATGGATTTTTTTACTATGTAGGGTGAAGAAAGAAGGAAGGAATAAATTAGAAACCCATACCATGCTTAAGGATCTTGTAGAATACATGATCATCGTATATACAGGATGTTATACTCTTATGCGTTGGCCTGTTTATTTTCTAATATATAAAATTAAATTTAGTAAACGTCCGGCATGTAATTCTAAATTGAAACCAATTTTTTACAGGTGAGAAGAATGAAATTGAAAAGAAAATGAATACTGAGAACACCCTTGTATCTATCAACTTCCCTTTCCTCCCTTCTATGGGTAAATAGACAAGGAAGGGTTTCTTTGAACAGATTAGTATCTGTTCAAGATCTCTGGCAACTGACAATATAAATGAAAAGAACAGAAGAGGGCCCAATATAGAGACCTGAGCAACACCTCGATTAAGAGATAAGAGCTAAAAACACGCGTCAGCTAGGGAGGACTTAATTTCCAGCTGAACTTCATTCGTTATCATTAATAACGGCGACATTTAAACAATAAAATTGTTAAATTTACTTAGAAATAATAAATAAATAATTTATTATTACGTCTTTCTAGAGTCACTGTACAAAACTCTTCCGTAATGTTCAAGCAAGCACCGTATACGTACATATTCAACATATTCAGCTTAGACGCAAACTTATTCCCCTAACGTATTGTCGTTAAACTTGCAGATGAGAATCTTTTACATTCTCCTTAGCAGGTTACATGCATATTTTCCGGAGTAGACGTCAACTAAAAAATGCGTAATTTACTTCTTCCACTGCACCACGGTTATACGATCTTGCTTGTAAGTTAACGACAATGCAATATAACGCTGCTCGGTTTCTTGATACTCCTCGGGGAAGTATTATTTTACCGAAGCCATTATAGATAGTGGTGGTAGTGGAAAATATAACCGCGTATACAAGCTATAAAATGCATTTTAGAGAGCGGCTGTACGCGGAGAAGTAAACAACGAAGTTTATGAAATAAAAATCTTTGGAAGTTAATGAATGTGAATTGAGATAAATCTCTGTCAGCTGTGATTTACGATAGCAGGATCCCGAAAATAAATCAAATTGGAAATTATAAAAAGTTACAGGATTTTTTTTCCTGGAAATAATTTGCATAATCCTCGAGACTATGTATTATGTTCAAAAAATGATATCTGCTATAGTTCCCAAAATATTTACAAAAATTTCGGAGGGGGCTGTACTCCAAAATCGGGTGCTTCTTTCCCTTTCCCAAGCTTCATCGACATCTGAATTTTCAGGTAGCCGGTGTTCGCTGTAAGCATTGCACTCTGGAAGCTTACATTATATCTAACTTCATATGTATTAATCCCTTTTTATGTAATTTATTGAATAAATAGCTAGTTAGGCTCAATATTTTAAATCAAGAGTTAAGAATAATAATGCGAGTATGTCTTGTTCACCGTTGTCATAGTAACTAAACAATACCAGAGGGAATACCAGAAACTACTTGGACATATGGGTGGATTGGAGTTTTTATTTTAGTAATGATGCGTAATGTGTGCCGTAATTGTTTTTTCCGGAAGAAAACAGTTGCCATCACTTTCCCGCCCCATTGAACTTCTTCCCCTTTTTCGGAGCCGATTCACCTTCCGCAATATACTTATTAATTGACGCCAAAACTCCGACTTATTTCGCTTAAACTGCTTCAGTAGGGTTCATCCGAATACGTTTTTGGCCTTGAGCGAGCCAGCGCGACAGCACCTTCATGTCCAAATCTTTCGTCAATATATGACAAACACATTCTTTTGAGACGTCCATGCACCTCTGCTAACTCTCTAATCTTAATTCGACGGTCGTCTGGCGCCATTTGGTGATGTTACCGGTAGTGGTTGAAATTCTTGGCCGTCTCGAACATTCATCGTCGACCACGTTTAAATTCAGTTGTTCATAATTTCACGGCGGTAAATGATGGTGCAGAGTCCTCGTAAACAGTGTCCATTTAATGATAGCTCAATATTAGCCTTTTTCAATTTTTACAGAAACACTACGATTGATACAAACAAACGAGCGTCCAGCACGGTTGAAATTTTCAACGAATCCGCAATTATATTATCAGAATATTTTTGGCGAGTAAGCATCATTATTGCGCTAAGCCTTTAAACTTTCCAGATTACTCTGGTACATTTTAAAAGCAGACATTTTCTACGAATTGTTCCTTTTTTGCCAGGTGGAACTATGTATATAAGGCTTCTTTTCCGTTATTTTGTTTCTTTCTAAATTATACATCCTACGATTCTCCTGTAATTTCAGCTTTTATCTTTCCAACCCTGCTAATTTGAAACGGTAACAGTTGCTCCGCAAAAAGCTTTTGTTTCTCATTTATACAGACGGGCAATTTGTACGTAATTCGTTGTCTGTACGGAACGTACATTTAGCTACCATAGCAACGATTGTATCGAGGAAATTGGGAGAAGTTTTAGTTTAAATTAAAGGCCATTTTCATTATTTTGCGGTTGCAATATAATAGCTGTTTAATTTGTTTTGTTAGAGATATTCTATTGTAGTGAATTCTGACTTTTCGGGATGTAATTGAAATGGAAGGTTAAATTATCGTATTTCATTTGCACGCTTTACCATATACATGGTGAGCAGGTAATAAAATAAATATTGCATTGTCTGTGCAATTAAGTCGTTTGAAGTATGCGATTGCGGCTCTGAAGAAATTCAGCGCATGTCTTCTAATTTCATTCTGGCAAGTTGGGAAATCAAGTCTAAGAAAAGCCTTAGCGGAATACGAGGAATTTATACCACCTTTTCATTACCATTTCGTGAAGAAACTAAAACCAATATTTATACAACGCTACTAAAACTTAGATGTCTCTCAACACAAAAAAGAACAAGTCTATAATGAAATAAACATCATCAGCCCAAGGAATTTTTACAAAAAGAAATAAATAATTCACATTTATACCTCCAATAATACGCGTTTAGCGCCTAAAAGCAGCACCCCGACTTAGATTTGCAACAACAACTTAGATTTGCAAACGTGTAAAACTAACATTTACGGAAGAAGCCTGTCGTGAAAACGTGCAAATCTGCTTTATTCCGTCACTAAAGTTGGTCCTGTACAACGGCAGTAAAAGAGATTGACGGTGATATTCAAGCAGTTCAAAATGCCCTAGGACTTGTGCTCAACGGCAGCTTTCTCTTCTATAGCACAAGCTTTTCTCGCGGCGGATGTAGAAGGCCGTCTCCAGGGAGTGACGTATATGTGTCTTTGCGGTCTCGGCCTTTCCATCTTTGCCGAGACGGCTGTTTTACAAGAGAAGTGGGAGAAATCTTTGTCGGACGTTGAAGTTCTGTCGCCCGAGTTCATAAAACATTCATCTGCGTAAAGTATATATTTAGTTTATATATTACGTATTCGGGGATACAACTTATTCATAGGATATTTGCTAGCTTGGAATATTAACATGTTATTGTATTTTATTGGGATAAGAATGAGGAAACATAGTGAGGAAAAGCTATGGTTGGGTCTAATACATAATTTCTGGCATACCACGTAAACTAAGTAAATCTTCATCTAATACTCCTTAAAATGAGCGCTTTGTTATACATCGCGTACTTAATATAACTCGTGCCAATTGGATACATTTATTTAATTATGACCCCGATTATTATGATTATTGTCTCATCAGCAAGAAAGTAAGAAAGCAAGAAAGAAACATTGATGAATAATATTTACTAAGAGTAAGATTGACCGAAAGTGGGAAAGAAACTGGAAGTAGATAGCAAATTCCGAGAATCGGCTCCTTTGTTGTGGTTAGAGAAGTTCGCGGTTGGCGGGTGTTATCCTCATTGTTTTGCAATTTCCAATCACGCATCCCTTTTTAAGCTATTCGAGGAGCCCTTCAAGACATTCAAGAGGCTATTCAACCCGTTCAGGGGTTCTTCAAGCTGCTCGGGGGTTTGTTTAACCTGTTTAAACATGATAGGCTAATGAAAACGACAGCTCTAATCACAACAAAGGAGCCGATTCTCGGAATTCGCTAATTACTTCGGATGGTTTTTTCCACGCTCAGGCTTCCTTAAGCACCGGACAGACTAATCCAGAGGCGGTAGCGATCACAACAGCCATCAAATACAACATATAAAACTGTTCTTCATTCATTCGTAGTTGATTATGTCCAAACGTTTCTGGTCTTTTTGGTAATGTTAAACTCTCAACGAAGACATTTTTTGTGGGCTCATACATTGCACAAGGATTAACTTCGTATTCTTTAAAGCACAAAATGTAGAAGAAGTTATGATAAAATGAAAAAATAAAGCTTACCACTGACCTAAGGATGTAGAAATGATGACAAATACATATGTACTTATTATATATAAGAAAATACAGCGCGTCCAATTAGCGCATGGGTGGGAGATAATTCCTTTCCGGAGCAATTCAGAGGAAAACTTTTTAATTAAAAATTATTCAGAAGGAAGTAACGCACAGTCTGAAATTATATTCAACTCTACAGAGTGTGCAGTTTGCGCTACACACAATGCAATGTTTGTACTTAATTAGTATCTACCTTCTTCAACGTTCAACATTTGAACGAAGAACTTGTCTGGAGTCTTTGATATTCATCGAATGTTAATGAAACAACGACATTTTCCAGATATCACAAATTATCTCAATTACCTCAATACTCAAACTACATACCTAAATAGGTTCTGAAAATGTCGAAGGAAATGAGGAGAAAAACTTTAAAATGCAATAATATTCAGGATGTTCTATTAAAATAAATAAAAAAACATTTATGGCAGGACGGACACTCCTTGAATATTTTTAAATTATAAAAAATATTCTCTAAATTGCTTGTAGAAGGAACACCCTGTATGCATAAATTTATTTGTTAAATTTACAGAAAAACAAGCTTAATTTAACCAACTCAACATAGCATCCATACTAGGTGACAGAACATGCTCAATAATTCAAAAAAAAAAGTCCTTTGTTAAAGCCTCTAAACGGAAACCATCCATCGATTTTTCATTTACGTAAAAGAAAAACAAATTCGTAATTATAATATTTCCTTTCCTACTGGAACAACATTTTACGGTATTTTAAACTCATAAAGAGTAAAGGCCGAATTTAAGTGCGTTTACCGACAGGATTTTCTTTAGAAAATAAACGAGGATAAATTTGCTTTCGCGAGCCCTTGAGCTGTAAATCACCGCTAAATAGAAGGGGATGCGACGAGGGCAAGCAAGAGTAGGAGCCGGGAAATTGCGAGATATTATTTATACGCGAAGGCTAAAGAAGGAAAAATTTTATGTTTTATTTATGTAATGATTACGTAAAACGGATTTGTATAGACCTGTTTTATGAAAGGATTTTCATTAGAAGTAATTAATTGTGGAATAAAAAGATGATCGATATGATGATTAATTTATGAATTAAAGTCTTTTATGCATGATGATAGCAATAAGGAGCTTGCCATAACTTCAGGGGCCTTTTGGTGCATGTGCAAGTGGGACAACCTATGTATTGTAATGTTATAAAATTGAAATTTTCTAATTAAAAAATATCTTTTTCGCTGTAGATTCGGGATACCCTATCAGCAGTTTAGTGAAATAAAAGAATAAATTTTTATTATTAAAGTTTTAAATTATTGAACTTGGACCACTTAAAATTACTTACTTTTACCATTTTGCAAAATACGTTTTTTCTTAAAACTAGCCCTCTCTACGAGGGTAGTCGGAAAAGCTTCAAGCTTTAACATGAATCCAAAATTTTCTGGTTCTGGCGCTTGCGTTTTAAAATTCCAGCCAATGAGCGTTCGGAACGGCCAGAAAAAAATCGGGAAAGTTCTTCAAATGATGCTAGACGACGGAGGATAGAGATTTTCATCGAATCAGAAGATGTTGAGAAATGAAACTTAATCCGACAAAAGAAGTACTTGTTTCCTTTTTTCATTAAATTTTTTTTTATCGGAAATATCGCGCGGTTTTTTGGAAAAGCGTTCACTTGCAGTAGCGACAAAATAAAGGGGGAACAAAGATTTCAGAGTTAACATTTTAATTCAGTAATTTATTTATTTATTTTTGACATTAAAAAATTGATAAAACTGCTATTAAAACAGACACTACTAAATTTAGAATCGGGATATTCTCTCTAAAGCCGGTTTTATCAAACTTATCAACTTATCGATTATCAATTTGTAAAACTGATTGGTGTGACTCCAAGCTAGGTCTTTACATTTGCCAATTTTAAGTTCTACTTGACAATTGCGAAGACAAAGTTAATAAGGCAAAGAAAACGACTATTTGAACACGGCAAAACAAACTTTCCTAGAAAGATGAATTACCACCATTAACACTGAAACGCTTCTAAACTTCTTTCACGTTAGCTCGTTTTTATGAAGATTTCAGAATTATTGTTAGACATAAAACTAGATGTTATTTAAGAACTAGAAATTAATCAGTATGTAAGTATAAGACCGGCCAAATTTTAGATTTACATATTTATGGTTGATTCATTCTATAAGAAGAATGTTTAGTGGCCGTCTTATACAGTAGGTCATCCTAGTCGGCAGTTCCTTTTATCACTCAAGGGAACTGTCTCAACATCTTGGCAGATTTGTAGGACCCACCGGGTATGGCAAAATACCGCTTTCCATTTCACCGTAATCTCATGTTTAGAGAGTAAAAGTTACCCCTAAAATTTTCGGATCTTTGCGTATTACGAATAAACGAACAATAAATTATATATCTCTAAATCCATCCTTTATAGATCTATCAAACCAACGCGGATGACATTTTTTTCCACCATTACCACCCTCTTGCTGAGTGAAGGTTGACCGGAAAGAACAAAATACAAGTAGAAGTGATCTCCATCAAAGAAATGTTGAAAACAGAAATAATTAATACAGTGCGCACATTTTATAAAAGCGGGCTTCCCGCAGATTGAACGTAGACGTAACGCATCTTTATCGTATTGCAAAAATTGCAAAAATCCGAAAAACGTCGATGCGATCGGTTAGAAGCAGGCATACAATGTATGGTGTTATGATGTGAGAAGCGATCATTTATTTCATTAATCTGAGAGGCAACAGTTCAAACCTAGCCTAACATACACTACCCGACAAAAACATAGACGCGGTATCGTTTCTATTTACGAAACAAAGTTTATTGACATTATATAAAATGTAAATGAGGGTTATTAATACTTGTTATGTAAATAGTCCATTTATAGATATTTCTGGGTATTTATTGCTTTATAAGGGGTAATTGGGATTTTCCCAGATCAAAATAGGAATTTTAAATGCGACAAAAATTTAGACCCTGTGCATTTATTACATTAATATAAGCGAAAATGTTTTAATTTAACACTTCTCTTTATATGCAGCGGTTGTGCTGGTAAAGTGTACACATTTCACCACGAGAAATTATATTTTATAAAGTGTTCGCAATATGGGTAGAAAAAAGCAATTATCCTCGATAGAAAGGGGTAAAGTTCTAGCCTGGCACCAGGATGGTGTTAGTACGAAGGAAATTGCTCGTCGGTTACGAAGAAGCGATCATTCCGTTAGAAATTTCCTAAAAGATCCGGAAAATTACGGCAAACCCAAAGGCCAGGGGCGACGGAAAGCTGCAAGTGAGCGGGACAAACGCATGAGATTGCGGTGTGCATCCAATTCTTCTGCGTCGGCGAGAGTTATTGCAGAACAGGCGAGGGTACAAACGCACGTGGGTAATGTTCAAAGGATTTTAAAGACGTCACCGGTAATATCACGGAAGAAAATGTTGAGAAAACCGCCACTTTCGGCGAAACACAAAGAAGCGAGGTTGAGATTTGCCGAAGAACACGTATCCTGGAAGAAACAATGGGAAAAAGTTATATTTTCCGATGAGAAACGTTTTAATTTGGACGGACCGGATGGGTACTCGCATTATTATCATGATCTGAGAAAGGAACCAAAACTAAAAATGACCAGACAATTAGGGGGTGGATCTGTGATGATACGGCCAGCGATTGGATTTCGGGATAAAAGTGGGATAGTGTTTTGCACAAACAAAATGACATCTATGACGTATAAAGACTTATTGCGTGACAATCTTCTACGCTTTGGAAACCAATGGGCCGGGCACAATTTTGTTTTTCGGCAAGATAACGCGCCAATTCATAAAGCAAAAACCATTACTGAATGGTTTAAAGAGAAAAAGATTAAAACTTTACAGTGGCGGGCACGGTCACCAGACTTAAACATTATTGAAAACATGTGGGGTGAATTGGCACGTCGCGTTTATGGCGGAGGCCGTCAATATTTCACGGTAGAGGAACTGAAAACTTCAATAGTGACCGAATGGCAGAATATCCCTCAAAATTACGTGTTAAATTTATATAAATCTATTAATAACAGACTATTGGAAGTGATTAAGAACAATGGAGGATCTACGCATTACTGATCGCTCATTTGTTGATTTTTGTTTTACATTTGCAACAGAGCGTCTAAATTTGTGTCGCAGAAATTGTTTAAACATTGGAGTAATAATTTATTATTTAGTTCATATATTACTGGAGGAGATATTTTTAAGTTTATTTTACTTTTACGAATAAAAACTTAATTAGATATCTTGCTAGTTTCGCAAAGAAATGTCGTAACCCTTAAAACCCTTAAAACATCTGACCGCGTTTAAGTTTTTGTCGGGGAATGTACATACGTATATCGAAACCGTACTTCCTTTTCTTCAAGCAATGCTCAAGCAACCTTTCAACAGAATAACACTCTGGTACCACATTAATTTTCCTAAAAGTCCGATTATCCAATTCTCACGCCACGTAGATATATAAAATTTAATTGGGTAATTCTCAAAAGTTCGCTGAAAGAAATACCTTCGCTGTGCAGTAGAAGAGCATAAATATCTAAACACTAGTTGCATACTTGCTTCTGTTAAAGGTTCATTTTCATAGGTAGAATTCTTTTAGACTTACGGCCACAAGTGATGTTTGACTTATGCAAGAATATATCCGCGCTTTCTTAATCTTTTGGGAAATCGTCCCGAACTATTAATCTTTTAGGGCAACGGCCTCCTCCGCTAGAGTTGTTTGCCGGTGTTAGGATATTAAAACACTATGCGCTATGTTTTTCGGTCCAAATGCGAGAACTCTATTGCTCCCCTAAGAATTTTCACTTCTTTCGCTTGCTCGGCTTCAGCGGAATTGAAATAGTGAAATGGACGAGACGCACAAATAATATACGAAGAATAAAGGTTTTGCTTAAATCTACAATATTTTCAATAAATTTTCCTTCAACATGGTAGACGCCTACGCTTAAGATATTTATGATTGATACGAAATTGTCTCGGAATATTTTTTATTTTAATAATTCAATCTTAACGTGAGACAGGTTATACGTCCCGAAATTAACAATATCGGCTATTGTTGTATTGTAAGATCACAAATGATGCTTTTCCCAATGATAAAATGGAAGATATTTGTGATATCGATGCCGCGTTATCTTTCATTTAAACGGTTTTAATTATACAGATTTTTTTGCATTTTTAAGTTAAACGAAAATCCAAATATAAACCATAAAAACAAGTGTACATCAATAATTTACCAGGATGCTATTATATGCGCGGGTTGTTTGTTTACTGCTGATTGACGTCACAAAATGGCCGGGTTGAACGTTTAAAACGATAAATGCGTTTTGCGTATTTTTATAATGCGAATAACATGTTAACGTTGGGAATTATATCAGAATATTTATAAGTCCTGCTATACGTATTTCCCCTGTATTATGGCGTACTGATATGATTTGGATCATATCAGGGTAGACAGCGAAGAGACAAATC
>CACRWG010005153.1:0-11028 GCA_902654985.2 Oryctes borbonicus
GAAAACCCTTATTACGTCGGGGCAACAGAGCAAAACGGCTACAGTGGGCCCGTTCTCATCTAGATTGGTCGTTAGATGATTGGAAACACGTGCTTTGGAGTGACGAGTCAAAGTTTGAGGTTTTTGGGCAAAATCGACGAGTTTATGTCCGAAGATCTGAAACCGAAAAGTGATTCCGAACTGCATCGTGCCTACAGTGAAGCAAGGGCGTAGTTCTGTGTTAGTGTGGGGATGTTTCTCCTTTGCTGGGACGGGAGATTTATGCAGAGTGCAGGGTGTAATGAGGAAGGAAAATTATTTTGCAATACTCCAGAATTATTGCAGTGCCATCAGGATTCATGCATGACAGCGACCCAAAACACACTGCGTTAGTGTGTAAGAACTATCTAAAGGAGCAAGAAGAACAGCACACCCTGACAGTAATGACATGGCCTCCACAAAGCCCAGATTTGGACCCGATAGGGTTGTTGTGGGATGAACTGGACAGGAGGATCCGAAAAATATGCCCAACTTCACAAGAACATTTACGGAATATTCCGCAACATGAATGGATTAATATTCCACAATCCGTTTTAACAAAACTTATCGAAAGAATGCCTAGAATAGTTCGAGCGGTGATTAACAGCAAAGGAGTTTTTTTCGATGAAAAAAAAATATAATGTTCAGTATGTTATATTAGGTCAGAATAACTTTTTATTTATTTATTTTTGTCTTTTTTACCTGTACATACAATAAAATTGCATTTTGTTTTTAGTTTCGTTTGTTTCTGTAACCTTTCCATGTTTTTTACCAACCGACCGAACTTCTCTGAACGGCAGTGTAGATCGGAAGGTTTCGCAAGAAATATCTCACAAGGTTCATAATAATAACCTTGTACAATTTAAGCATTTATAAATGTCGTACTCTTTTCGATTTCATATACATGAAACGGGTACGATTCGACGTTTTAAGGAACCTTATTCAAATAAATGTTTCTAATTTTAAGATTTAAGTCCATTGAGTCAGATGGAATATAAACTAACTCCGTCTATGTGTATATAAAGTTCTGGAAATATTATCTGGCACTCCGGAATTGGCGAGGTTTATTCGATTAGCCAATATCTTTTATTGATCGCTATAGGAAATGGATAAAGTGGTGAGAGACGTGTGCGTGAAGCTATATAAAAAAAAGCTCGCTAAAGATAGAAAGGTATTAGACTTTGGACCACCATTTCGGCAGATGGATTTTTTTACTATGTAGGGTGAAGAAAGAAGGAAGGAATAAATTAGAAACCCATACCATGCTTAAGGATCTTGTAGAATACATGATCATCGTATATACAGGATGTTATACTCTTATGCGTTGGCCTGTTTATTTTCTAATATATAAAATTAAATTTAGTAAACGTCCGGCATGTAATTCTAAATTGAAACCAATTTTTTACAGGTGAGAAGAATGAAATTGAAAAGAAAATGAATACTGAGAACACCCTTGTATCTATCAACTTCCCTTTCCTCCCTTCTATGGGTAAATAGACAAGGAAGGGTTTCTTTGAACAGATTAGTATCTGTTCAAGATCTCTGGCAACTGACAATATAAATGAAAAGAACAGAAGAGGGCCCAATATAGAGACCTGAGCAACACCTCGATTAAGAGATAAGAGCTAAAAACACGCGTCAGCTAGGGAGGACTTAATTTCCAGCTGAACTTCATTCGTTATCATTAATAACGGCGACATTTAAACAATAAAATTGTTAAATTTACTTAGAAATAATAAATAAATAATTTATTATTACGTCTTTCTAGAGTCACTGTACAAAACTCTTCCGTAATGTTCAAGCAAGCACCGTATACGTACATATTCAACATATTCAGCTTAGACGCAAACTTATTCCCCTAACGTATTGTCGTTAAACTTGCAGATGAGAATCTTTTACATTCTCCTTAGCAGGTTACATGCATATTTTCCGGAGTAGACGTCAACTAAAAAATGCGTAATTTACTTCTTCCACTGCACCACGGTTATACGATCTTGCTTGTAAGTTAACGACAATGCAATATAACGCTGCTCGGTTTCTTGATACTCCTCGGGGAAGTATTATTTTACCGAAGCCATTATAGATAGTGGTGGTAGTGGAAAATATAACCGCGTATACAAGCTATAAAATGCATTTTAGAGAGCGGCTGTACGCGGAGAAGTAAACAACGAAGTTTATGAAATAAAAATCTTTGGAAGTTAATGAATGTGAATTGAGATAAATCTCTGTCAGCTGTGATTTACGATAGCAGGATCCCGAAAATAAATCAAATTGGAAATTATAAAAAGTTACAGGATTTTTTTTCCTGGAAATAATTTGCATAATCCTCGAGACTATGTATTATGTTCAAAAAATGATATCTGCTATAGTTCCCAAAATATTTACAAAAATTTCGGAGGGGGCTGTACTCCAAAATCGGGTGCTTCTTTCCCTTTCCCAAGCTTCATCGACATCTGAATTTTCAGGTAGCCGGTGTTCGCTGTAAGCATTGCACTCTGGAAGCTTACATTATATCTAACTTCATATGTATTAATCCCTTTTTATGTAATTTATTGAATAAATAGCTAGTTAGGCTCAATATTTTAAATCAAGAGTTAAGAATAATAATGCGAGTATGTCTTGTTCACCGTTGTCATAGTAACTAAACAATACCAGAGGGAATACCAGAAACTACTTGGACATATGGGTGGATTGGAGTTTTTATTTTAGTAATGATGCGTAATGTGTGCCGTAATTGTTTTTTCCGGAAGAAAACAGTTGCCATCACTTTCCCGCCCCATTGAACTTCTTCCCCTTTTTCGGAGCCGATTCACCTTCCGCAATATACTTATTAATTGACGCCAAAACTCCGACTTATTTCGCTTAAACTGCTTCAGTAGGGTTCATCCGAATACGTTTTTGGCCTTGAGCGAGCCAGCGCGACAGCACCTTCATGTCCAAATCTTTCGTCAATATATGACAAACACATTCTTTTGAGACGTCCATGCACCTCTGCTAACTCTCTAATCTTAATTCGACGGTCGTCTGGCGCCATTTGGTGATGTTACCGGTAGTGGTTGAAATTCTTGGCCGTCTCGAACATTCATCGTCGACCACGTTTAAATTCAGTTGTTCATAATTTCACGGCGGTAAATGATGGTGCAGAGTCCTCGTAAACAGTGTCCATTTAATGATAGCTCAATATTAGCCTTTTTCAATTTTTACAGAAACACTACGATTGATACAAACAAACGAGCGTCCAGCACGGTTGAAATTTTCAACGAATCCGCAATTATATTATCAGAATATTTTTGGCGAGTAAGCATCATTATTGCGCTAAGCCTTTAAACTTTCCAGATTACTCTGGTACATTTTAAAAGCAGACATTTTCTACGAATTGTTCCTTTTTTGCCAGGTGGAACTATGTATATAAGGCTTCTTTTCCGTTATTTTGTTTCTTTCTAAATTATACATCCTACGATTCTCCTGTAATTTCAGCTTTTATCTTTCCAACCCTGCTAATTTGAAACGGTAACAGTTGCTCCGCAAAAAGCTTTTGTTTCTCATTTATACAGACGGGCAATTTGTACGTAATTCGTTGTCTGTACGGAACGTACATTTAGCTACCATAGCAACGATTGTATCGAGGAAATTGGGAGAAGTTTTAGTTTAAATTAAAGGCCATTTTCATTATTTTGCGGTTGCAATATAATAGCTGTTTAATTTGTTTTGTTAGAGATATTCTATTGTAGTGAATTCTGACTTTTCGGGATGTAATTGAAATGGAAGGTTAAATTATCGTATTTCATTTGCACGCTTTACCATATACATGGTGAGCAGGTAATAAAATAAATATTGCATTGTCTGTGCAATTAAGTCGTTTGAAGTATGCGATTGCGGCTCTGAAGAAATTCAGCGCATGTCTTCTAATTTCATTCTGGCAAGTTGGGAAATCAAGTCTAAGAAAAGCCTTAGCGGAATACGAGGAATTTATACCACCTTTTCATTACCATTTCGTGAAGAAACTAAAACCAATATTTATACAACGCTACTAAAACTTAGATGTCTCTCAACACAAAAAAGAACAAGTCTATAATGAAATAAACATCATCAGCCCAAGGAATTTTTACAAAAAGAAATAAATAATTCACATTTATACCTCCAATAATACGCGTTTAGCGCCTAAAAGCAGCACCCCGACTTAGATTTGCAACAACAACTTAGATTTGCAAACGTGTAAAACTAACATTTACGGAAGAAGCCTGTCGTGAAAACGTGCAAATCTGCTTTATTCCGTCACTAAAGTTGGTCCTGTACAACGGCAGTAAAAGAGATTGACGGTGATATTCAAGCAGTTCAAAATGCCCTAGGACTTGTGCTCAACGGCAGCTTTCTCTTCTATAGCACAAGCTTTTCTCGCGGCGGATGTAGAAGGCCGTCTCCAGGGAGTGACGTATATGTGTCTTTGCGGTCTCGGCCTTTCCATCTTTGCCGAGACGGCTGTTTTACAAGAGAAGTGGGAGAAATCTTTGTCGGACGTTGAAGTTCTGTCGCCCGAGTTCATAAAACATTCATCTGCGTAAAGTATATATTTAGTTTATATATTACGTATTCGGGGATACAACTTATTCATAGGATATTTGCTAGCTTGGAATATTAACATGTTATTGTATTTTATTGGGATAAGAATGAGGAAACATAGTGAGGAAAAGCTATGGTTGGGTCTAATACATAATTTCTGGCATACCACGTAAACTAAGTAAATCTTCATCTAATACTCCTTAAAATGAGCGCTTTGTTATACATCGCGTACTTAATATAACTCGTGCCAATTGGATACATTTATTTAATTATGACCCCGATTATTATGATTATTGTCTCATCAGCAAGAAAGTAAGAAAGCAAGAAAGAAACATTGATGAATAATATTTACTAAGAGTAAGATTGACCGAAAGTGGGAAAGAAACTGGAAGTAGATAGCAAATTCCGAGAATCGGCTCCTTTGTTGTGGTTAGAGAAGTTCGCGGTTGGCGGGTGTTATCCTCATTGTTTTGCAATTTCCAATCACGCATCCCTTTTTAAGCTATTCGAGGAGCCCTTCAAGACATTCAAGAGGCTATTCAACCCGTTCAGGGGTTCTTCAAGCTGCTCGGGGGTTTGTTTAACCTGTTTAAACATGATAGGCTAATGAAAACGACAGCTCTAATCACAACAAAGGAGCCGATTCTCGGAATTCGCTAATTACTTCGGATGGTTTTTTCCACGCTCAGGCTTCCTTAAGCACCGGACAGACTAATCCAGAGGCGGTAGCGATCACAACAGCCATCAAATACAACATATAAAACTGTTCTTCATTCATTCGTAGTTGATTATGTCCAAACGTTTCTGGTCTTTTTGGTAATGTTAAACTCTCAACGAAGACATTTTTTGTGGGCTCATACATTGCACAAGGATTAACTTCGTATTCTTTAAAGCACAAAATGTAGAAGAAGTTATGATAAAATGAAAAAATAAAGCTTACCACTGACCTAAGGATGTAGAAATGATGACAAATACATATGTACTTATTATATATAAGAAAATACAGCGCGTCCAATTAGCGCATGGGTGGGAGATAATTCCTTTCCGGAGCAATTCAGAGGAAAACTTTTTAATTAAAAATTATTCAGAAGGAAGTAACGCACAGTCTGAAATTATATTCAACTCTACAGAGTGTGCAGTTTGCGCTACACACAATGCAATGTTTGTACTTAATTAGTATCTACCTTCTTCAACGTTCAACATTTGAACGAAGAACTTGTCTGGAGTCTTTGATATTCATCGAATGTTAATGAAACAACGACATTTTCCAGATATCACAAATTATCTCAATTACCTCAATACTCAAACTACATACCTAAATAGGTTCTGAAAATGTCGAAGGAAATGAGGAGAAAAACTTTAAAATGCAATAATATTCAGGATGTTCTATTAAAATAAATAAAAAAACATTTATGGCAGGACGGACACTCCTTGAATATTTTTAAATTATAAAAAATATTCTCTAAATTGCTTGTAGAAGGAACACCCTGTATGCATAAATTTATTTGTTAAATTTACAGAAAAACAAGCTTAATTTAACCAACTCAACATAGCATCCATACTAGGTGACAGAACATGCTCAATAATTCAAAAAAAAAAGTCCTTTGTTAAAGCCTCTAAACGGAAACCATCCATCGATTTTTCATTTACGTAAAAGAAAAACAAATTCGTAATTATAATATTTCCTTTCCTACTGGAACAACATTTTACGGTATTTTAAACTCATAAAGAGTAAAGGCCGAATTTAAGTGCGTTTACCGACAGGATTTTCTTTAGAAAATAAACGAGGATAAATTTGCTTTCGCGAGCCCTTGAGCTGTAAATCACCGCTAAATAGAAGGGGATGCGACGAGGGCAAGCAAGAGTAGGAGCCGGGAAATTGCGAGATATTATTTATACGCGAAGGCTAAAGAAGGAAAAATTTTATGTTTTATTTATGTAATGATTACGTAAAACGGATTTGTATAGACCTGTTTTATGAAAGGATTTTCATTAGAAGTAATTAATTGTGGAATAAAAAGATGATCGATATGATGATTAATTTATGAATTAAAGTCTTTTATGCATGATGATAGCAATAAGGAGCTTGCCATAACTTCAGGGGCCTTTTGGTGCATGTGCAAGTGGGACAACCTATGTATTGTAATGTTATAAAATTGAAATTTTCTAATTAAAAAATATCTTTTTCGCTGTAGATTCGGGATACCCTATCAGCAGTTTAGTGAAATAAAAGAATAAATTTTTATTATTAAAGTTTTAAATTATTGAACTTGGACCACTTAAAATTACTTACTTTTACCATTTTGCAAAATACGTTTTTTCTTAAAACTAGCCCTCTCTACGAGGGTAGTCGGAAAAGCTTCAAGCTTTAACATGAATCCAAAATTTTCTGGTTCTGGCGCTTGCGTTTTAAAATTCCAGCCAATGAGCGTTCGGAACGGCCAGAAAAAAATCGGGAAAGTTCTTCAAATGATGCTAGACGACGGAGGATAGAGATTTTCATCGAATCAGAAGATGTTGAGAAATGAAACTTAATCCGACAAAAGAAGTACTTGTTTCCTTTTTTCATTAAATTTTTTTTTATCGGAAATATCGCGCGGTTTTTTGGAAAAGCGTTCACTTGCAGTAGCGACAAAATAAAGGGGGAACAAAGATTTCAGAGTTAACATTTTAATTCAGTAATTTATTTATTTATTTTTGACATTAAAAAATTGATAAAACTGCTATTAAAACAGACACTACTAAATTTAGAATCGGGATATTCTCTCTAAAGCCGGTTTTATCAAACTTATCAACTTATCGATTATCAATTTGTAAAACTGATTGGTGTGACTCCAAGCTAGGTCTTTACATTTGCCAATTTTAAGTTCTACTTGACAATTGCGAAGACAAAGTTAATAAGGCAAAGAAAACGACTATTTGAACACGGCAAAACAAACTTTCCTAGAAAGATGAATTACCACCATTAACACTGAAACGCTTCTAAACTTCTTTCACGTTAGCTCGTTTTTATGAAGATTTCAGAATTATTGTTAGACATAAAACTAGATGTTATTTAAGAACTAGAAATTAATCAGTATGTAAGTATAAGACCGGCCAAATTTTAGATTTACATATTTATGGTTGATTCATTCTATAAGAAGAATGTTTAGTGGCCGTCTTATACAGTAGGTCATCCTAGTCGGCAGTTCCTTTTATCACTCAAGGGAACTGTCTCAACATCTTGGCAGATTTGTAGGACCCACCGGGTATGGCAAAATACCGCTTTCCATTTCACCGTAATCTCATGTTTAGAGAGTAAAAGTTACCCCTAAAATTTTCGGATCTTTGCGTATTACGAATAAACGAACAATAAATTATATATCTCTAAATCCATCCTTTATAGATCTATCAAACCAACGCGGATGACATTTTTTTCCACCATTACCACCCTCTTGCTGAGTGAAGGTTGACCGGAAAGAACAAAATACAAGTAGAAGTGATCTCCATCAAAGAAATGTTGAAAACAGAAATAATTAATACAGTGCGCACATTTTATAAAAGCGGGCTTCCCGCAGATTGAACGTAGACGTAACGCATCTTTATCGTATTGCAAAAATTGCAAAAATCCGAAAAACGTCGATGCGATCGGTTAGAAGCAGGCATACAATGTATGGTGTTATGATGTGAGAAGCGATCATTTATTTCATTAATCTGAGAGGCAACAGTTCAAACCTAGCCTAACATACACTACCCGACAAAAACATAGACGCGGTATCGTTTCTATTTACGAAACAAAGTTTATTGACATTATATAAAATGTAAATGAGGGTTATTAATACTTGTTATGTAAATAGTCCATTTATAGATATTTCTGGGTATTTATTGCTTTATAAGGGGTAATTGGGATTTTCCCAGATCAAAATAGGAATTTTAAATGCGACAAAAATTTAGACCCTGTGCATTTATTACATTAATATAAGCGAAAATGTTTTAATTTAACACTTCTCTTTATATGCAGCGGTTGTGCTGGTAAAGTGTACACATTTCACCACGAGAAATTATATTTTATAAAGTGTTCGCAATATGGGTAGAAAAAAGCAATTATCCTCGATAGAAAGGGGTAAAGTTCTAGCCTGGCACCAGGATGGTGTTAGTACGAAGGAAATTGCTCGTCGGTTACGAAGAAGCGATCATTCCGTTAGAAATTTCCTAAAAGATCCGGAAAATTACGGCAAACCCAAAGGCCAGGGGCGACGGAAAGCTGCAAGTGAGCGGGACAAACGCATGAGATTGCGGTGTGCATCCAATTCTTCTGCGTCGGCGAGAGTTATTGCAGAACAGGCGAGGGTACAAACGCACGTGGGTAATGTTCAAAGGATTTTAAAGACGTCACCGGTAATATCACGGAAGAAAATGTTGAGAAAACCGCCACTTTCGGCGAAACACAAAGAAGCGAGGTTGAGATTTGCCGAAGAACACGTATCCTGGAAGAAACAATGGGAAAAAGTTATATTTTCCGATGAGAAACGTTTTAATTTGGACGGACCGGATGGGTACTCGCATTATTATCATGATCTGAGAAAGGAACCAAAACTAAAAATGACCAGACAATTAGGGGGTGGATCTGTGATGATACGGCCAGCGATTGGATTTCGGGATAAAAGTGGGATAGTGTTTTGCACAAACAAAATGACATCTATGACGTATAAAGACTTATTGCGTGACAATCTTCTACGCTTTGGAAACCAATGGGCCGGGCACAATTTTGTTTTTCGGCAAGATAACGCGCCAATTCATAAAGCAAAAACCATTACTGAATGGTTTAAAGAGAAAAAGATTAAAACTTTACAGTGGCGGGCACGGTCACCAGACTTAAACATTATTGAAAACATGTGGGGTGAATTGGCACGTCGCGTTTATGGCGGAGGCCGTCAATATTTCACGGTAGAGGAACTGAAAACTTCAATAGTGACCGAATGGCAGAATATCCCTCAAAATTACGTGTTAAATTTATATAAATCTATTAATAACAGACTATTGGAAGTGATTAAGAACAATGGAGGATCTACGCATTACTGATCGCTCATTTGTTGATTTTTGTTTTACATTTGCAACAGAGCGTCTAAATTTGTGTCGCAGAAATTGTTTAAACATTGGAGTAATAATTTATTATTTAGTTCATATATTACTGGAGGAGATATTTTTAAGTTTATTTTACTTTTACGAATAAAAACTTAATTAGATATCTTGCTAGTTTCGCAAAGAAATGTCGTAACCCTTAAAACCCTTAAAACATCTGACCGCGTTTAAGTTTTTGTCGGGGAATGTACATACGTATATCGAAACCGTACTTCCTTTTCTTCAAGCAATGCTCAAGCAACCTTTCAACAGAATAACACTCTGGTACCACATTAATTTTCCTAAAAGTCCGATTATCCAATTCTCACGCCACGTAGATATATAAAATTTAATTGGGTAATTCTCAAAAGTTCGCTGAAAGAAATACCTTCGCTGTGCAGTAGAAGAGCATAAATATCTAAACACTAGTTGCATACTTGCTTCTGTTAAAGGTTCATTTTCATAGGTAGAATTCTTTTAGACTTACGGCCACAAGTGATGTTTGACTTATGCAAGAATATATCCGCGCTTTCTTAATCTTTTGGGAAATCGTCCCGAACTATTAATCTTTTAGGGCAACGGCCTCCTCCGCTAGAGTTGTTTGCCGGTGTTAGGATATTAAAACACTATGCGCTATGTTTTTCGGTCCAAATGCGAGAACTCTATTGCTCCCCTAAGAATTTTCACTTCTTTCGCTTGCTCGGCTTCAGCGGAATTGAAATAGTGAAATGGACGAGACGCACAAATAATATACGAAGAATAAAGGTTTTGCTTAAATCTACAATATTTTCAATAAATTTTCCTTCAACATGGTAGACGCCTACGCTTAAGATATTTATGATTGATACGAAATTGTCTCGGAATATTTTTTATTTTAATAATTCAATCTTAACGTGAGACAGGTTATACGTCCCGAAATTAACAATATCGGCTATTGTTGTATTGTAAGATCACAAATGATGCTTTTCCCAATGATAAAATGGAAGATATTTGTGATATCGATGCCGCGTTATCTTTCATTTAAACGGTTTTAATTATACAGATTTTTTTGCATTTTTAAGTTAAACGAAAATCCAAATATAAACCATAAAAACAAGTGTACATCAATAATTTACCAGGATGCTATTATATGCGCGGGTTGTTTGTTTACTGCTGATTGACGTCACAAAATGGCCGGGTTGAACGTTTAAAACGATAAATGCGTTTTGCGTATTTTTATAATGCGAATAACATGTTAACGTTGGGAATTATATCAGAATATTTATAAGTCCTGCTATACGTATTTCCCCTGTATTATGGCGTACTGATATGATTTGGATCATATCAGGGTAGACAGCGAAGAGACAAATC
>CACRWG010005154.1:0-11006 GCA_902654985.2 Oryctes borbonicus
TTTAGTTTTCTATTTATTTAACAAAGTCATATTTCTGCGTAATACAGAGTGTCTCACGCGGAACTATCGATTAATATATATGAAAAAATACACATCGGAAAATTCTTGGCATTATACCAAAGCCAATTGAATTAAAATATTTTCAATTATGTAAGACTTCCTCTTATACCGGAAATAGCTGTCAACTCTGTCGTTTGAAATAGAACAGCTTACATCGACTAGATTTTTGAATTCCTTATTCAATCTCAAGGTTAATTTAACAAAACAGCTATGTTGCTATTTCTGATCATATTTGAAGTATGTATTTACCTTTTTTGGAAATGTTTGACAAATGGGCGAGTGCACGTGAACTTGTATAAGAACAAAGCGTTTAACTTGGTGTGCAACCTATTTTTCTCTTTCTTATAAAATTGCTGTTACAAAAAAAGCAAAAAATAGTGCCATACTCATTACTAAAGTTCGCCACTTTCCATGTGCTTCACAGCCGTCGATCTGGAAGTGGTCGTTCGTTATATATGCGCAAATTTATGCCTCCCATATTACACTATGCGATGGGGACGCGAGACGACCTTGTTACCGATGTAAATATAGAAGTAGAGAGATTTATTTTATCTAGAAAAATGCAATGTGCATTTGGTTTTCATTAAAGCAATATGCACAAGCATACGAAAAATAAGAATAATACATATTAGTATTCCCACGTGGTCTTGGCATTATGTTTTTGACCGATACATTGGAGATATATCGCAAACTAAACATTTTATTTTTGCGCCATCCTATATTAAATCCGGGAAATCTTTAATAAACTCCTTCACTTTATCTGACAATGGTCCTTTCCTTGATCCACTTATCGGCGATATTTTATTACGTATAACCTACGTAACTTCGCGCCGCTCGCGTGTATTCCAACCGGCCGCCAAACACATACTGGATGTGGAATCGCACCAGAACGACCATTTCCATAGCGACGCCTGTGAAGCGCACGGAACGTGGCGAATTTTACTCATAATCGACAAAGCTACTGGATGGATCTATGCCCGGCGACGCTGGTATAAATAGACTAATACCAGCTCTAGTGATCTGTGTGTATCAATTAACGTCAGTACAACAAAATATCAATACAAGTGATTGCATTTAACCACAATTGTAATATTTCGGGACGTCTAAACGTCTAAACGAGGATAAAAGAATCCTCTTGTCACCCAAATTTTTGCATCCATCTACATAATATTGTACCATCAATTTGTAAACTATTTTTACATTTACAATGCGACAGGTATAAATCGCCAAAGGTATGTAACATCAAGGTGCAAATATACACCGTAAACAAATGTGTTATTAGTAATGATGGATACACCACAACGTAGTACTATCTCGTTCTACTGCTCCTGCCACAGTTCCCTGTTAAATAGAAATAGCCTTGCCTCCCTTACAATTATATGTATGCAGGGCATTTCAATTGAAACGAACCACCTCAAGTAACTCTTTACCTGCTGTGATTTATATAAAATTCCGAAACCTGTCAATTTTCATATCAACGGTGACAAGTTTCAATGACGGGCCTGACGATTTGAAATCGCAGTAGCTCCCACCCGTCAAATTTGAATAGGAAAGATGGGTTTTGTGACCATTCATTCTAAAGGCCTTTTAATTCCCTTTACGGCAACATGTATCAAAGTCACTGTTTTTAGTCAATAAGCAAAAAGTCCATTATTTGCAACCTGTGTAATAAAACACGACTAGAATGAAATGGCTTCAAATGCTCTCCCTATATGCTCTCCTGACATGTACGACAATTTGTGGATCATCACTTTCGCGATCGTTGGATTGGTCGAAGGGCGCCTATAGAATGGCATTTCAGATCGCCGGATCTTCAACCACATGATTTTTTTTCTCTGAGGGCATCTTAAGTCTAAGGTGTATGCCACGCGTTCAGCTTCCTTACAAGAGTTACGCCAAAAAATTGTTGAAGAATGCCAACGAATAACTCCAGAAATGTTGCGAAATGTCAGGAGAGCATTTGAAGCAAGAACGGAGGTTAATGGTCATCATTTCGAACATTTAACAAAGTAGAATCCAAAGTAAAATGCACTGTTTGCTTACTGATTAAAAAAAAAACTTTTTGATACATGTTGCCGCAAAGGGAAATAAAGGGCCTCTAAAATGAGTGGTCAGAAGACCCATCTTCCCTATTCAAATTTTGAGCTTGCGGGCTGCTGCGTTCCCAGGAATAATTTTAAATCGTAAGGCCCGCCATTAAAAGTCACCTTTGATATGAAAATTGACAGGTTTCGGAATTTTATATAAATCACAACAGGTGAAGAGTTACTTGAGGTGGCTCGTTTCAATTGAAATGCCCTGTATGCGGAGCTGTGGTCTGAACGGGCGTTCAAATCCATCGTACGACAACGCTTTTCGTTTTTCTTTTTCTTCGTTTTTTTTTTCGTTATTTTCATTATTACAAAAAGGAAGAGATTTGTTAATCGTTTTATTTATTTCAAAAGATTAATACATGTGTTTTCCCTCCATTTAGATGACCCATTTATTTAGAATCTTCCATATAATACCTCTCTTATATGGGAAATTCTAAATAAATGAGTCATCTAAATAGAGGGTTGACAATGGCAGATCAATCGGCGACAAGTTATTTAAATTTACCTTTTCATGCGTAATTTTGGTTGAAGATGTGTAATCGAAATTTTTAAATTTATCTATAGACCCTGGTATAACTCGCGCTAAACATCGTCACCAACAGACATTGTGTTAAAATAGTTGTAATGTAATCATTAAAGAATTAAAATAAGTCACATAAAATGTTTTAAACTATATTCTCTTTCGAGTCTCCTTTCACGTTACCATTCATACTTATAGACAAAAGCGTACGTTCAGTAATTCTTCTTCACTATTTTCTTGTACGAACTGCACTTATTACTAAAATATACATCAACAAATTGCATTTTTCAATTCAAACGGAAAATTACATTTTCTCTTTCTCTAACTCATCACATTTGGTACTTCATATTTTTTTAACAAATTATCAACAAGATTATTACGAAGACACGTAAAAAGTTTACATCTACATGAGAGTTATGTTCACTATAAGTAGAGGCAAAAAACTGAATGTAAAGCATTAAGCTCCTGCAGGTACTTTTTCATTATTATAAAATTTCCTTTTTTCTTCTTTCAAGAATACGCCGCAGAGGAAAGCACAGGTCGCGGTAACACAAAAGAATCTTACAAGTATCACTAAAATTACGTTTCAATCTATAATTATTTTTTGTATTATTATTATCTGCTTTTAATTAGTTAAAATACAACTCTTTAAAACAACGATATCACACTTGTGGTTAAAATAATCTTATCTACTCTGCTACTTGCTGTGATGTGAAGAGGCGTGGAACCATCATCTTCAAAGTTTATGTTGACACATTTCTTTTAAATGTTTACGTTGTTACCCCTTTCTACCAATATCTGAATAATTTTCCCTGCACGTCTGGATACTGCTATGTGAAGAGGCGTGGAACCATTCTTATCCTCAATATTTATGTTGGCACCTCTTTTCAATAGCAACCGAAAAATTTTATCCTGTCCCTCATACGCAGCGATGTGAAGAGGCGTGGACCCATTTTCATTTTGCGTATCTACGTTGGCTCCTTCTTCTAATAATACTCGGACAGTGCTCTCCACCTTATTACATGCTGCAATGTGAAGAGGTGTAGAACCATCTTTATCTTGAAAGTTTACGTCGGCACCTTTTTTTATCAACCAGATAATTTCCTTCCATTTCCTAGATGCTGCAATGTGAAGAGGTGTAGACCCATTTTTGTCTTGAGCGTTTATGTTTATGTCATCTTTTTCTATTAATATTCGGATAGTCTTGCTTGCCTTGCTACTTGCTGCGATGTGAAGAGGCGTGGACCCGTGTTGATCTTGAGCGTTTACGTCAGAGCCTTTTTTTAACAGCATTTGGATAATCTTTTCTATTTCCCTACGTGCTGCGATGTGAAGGGGCGTGGAACAATCTTTATCTAGAATACTTATGCTGGCACCTTTTTCTAGCAACAACCAGATAATCTCACTCGATTTACCAGATGCTGCGATGTGAAGAGGGGTGTAACTATCTTTATCTTGAATATCTATTTCGGCACCTTTTTCTAACAACAACTTGAGAATAGCCCTCCCTTCATTAGATGTTGCGACGTGAAGTGGTGTGAAACCACGTGCATCTTGAATATTTACATTGGCACCTTTATTTAGTAATAATCGGATGATCTTGTATGCATCCTTACATGTCGCTATGTGAAGAGGTGTGGAACCAGCTTTATCTTGAATATCTATATTGGCACCATTTATTAATAACAGCCGCATAATGTCACTCCATTTTTTTGATGTTGCTATATGTAGGGGTGTGGAACCGTCCTTCTCTTGACCGTTTACGTTAGCACCTTTCTCTAGCAATATCTGCATAATCTTTTCCGCTTTTCTACGTGTTGCGATATGAAGAGCAGTGGAGCCATTTTTATTTTGAATATTCATATCGTCACATTTGCTTAACAACCAAGGAATAATTTGTCTCTTTCTTCCAAATGCTGCAATGTGGATAGGTGTAGAGCCATTTTCATCTTGAATGTTTACCCATGCACCGTTGCTCAGCAATATCTGGATAATGTTCTTCGCATTTCTATCAACTGCAATATGAAGGGGCGCGGAGCCACACTTATTTTGAATGTTCACGTTGCAACCTGCTTCTAACAACATATGAATAGCTTCTTCAAGGCCCCTATCAACCGCAAAGTGTAGAGGTGTAAAGCCACGATGATCTTGAATATCTACGTGGGCGTCTTTTACCAACAATGCCTGAATAATTTCCTTCTCATTTCCAACTACAGCAATGTGAAGAGGCGTGTAGTTATTTTTATCTTGAATATTTACGTCGGCACCTTCTTTTAACAATATCTGCATAATATCCTTCTCGCCTTTAGATACTGCGATACGAAGAGGAGTGGAACCATCCTTATCTTGAATGTTTACGTTAGCATCTTTCTGTAACAGTACTCGGACAATTTCTTTGTCGTTTCTGTCAACTGCGATATGAAGAGGTGTAGAACCACTTTCATCTTGAATGTTTGCGTCCACACCTTTTTCTAAGAATATCCGTACTGTTTCCTTCGCATTTATGGCTACTGCGACGTGTAGAGGCGTTAAACCATCTTTATCTTGAATATTTAAGTTGGCACCTTTTTCTAACAGTACCCGAATTACTTCCTCTGCCTCTTTACGTACCGCGATGTGAAGGGGTGTTGAACCATTTTTACTTTGAATGTCTACATTGACATCTTTTTCTAAGAATACGCGGATAACGCCCTCACCTCCTTCATCTGCTGCGATATGAAGGGCCATGAAACCGGTTTTATTTTGAATGTTTACGTCGGCACCCTCTTCCAGCAATATCCGGTAAATATCCTCCGATTTCCTATGTGCTGCCATATGAAGAGGGGCCCAGCCAGCTTTAGTTTGACTGTTTATGCCGGCACCCTTTTCTAATAATGTCCGTATAATTTCTACTCCTCTTTCATCTGCTGCTATGTGAAGAGGAGTATAACCCTTTCCATTCTGAATCTTTATATTAGCACCGTTTTCTAATAATACCGGGATAATCTCCATCACTTTCTTATGTACTACTATGTGAAGAGGTGCGTAACCATTTTCATCTTGAGCATTAACATCGGCACCTTCTTCTAACAATATTCGCGTAATTTCTTTTCGTTTTCCATTTACTGCGACGTGAAGAGGTGTGCAACCATGTTGATCTTGGACATGCATGTTGGCACCATTTTCTAGCAACAATCGGACTACTTCCTCTCCGCCTTCATCCACTACTATGTGAAGAGGTGTAGAACTGTGCTGGTCTCGAATATTTACGTTGGCACCGTTCACTAACAGAAACCGGGTAAGTTCCTTCTCTTTTCCACGTGCTGCTATATGTAAAGGCGCAATATCATATTTACCTTGAGCATCTACATTAGCGCCTTTCGCTAGCAGCATTTCAATAACTGCTTTGTTCTTGATTCACCGAGGCTTTACTGCCTCATTTGATTTAGCACTTTCATTAGACCAGATATATCGCATCACACTATAGAATAGAGGTGTATAACCAAATTCGTCTGTTATATCTACGTTAGTAGCCAATTCAATAAGATGCAACACCACCGGCTCGCTACCGTATATGCAAGCGATATGTAATGCTGTTAAGCCTGCGCATATATTAATTTCAAATTCATGGCGTATTTCAGTATTTAACGTTAACCCCATGCACGCCTTATATAAATTACAGAATTCTCCATTTCTGCAATTTTGTAAAAGGAATAAATTGTGAAAAATGCTAAAGGATGCCTTCTGTACAGCATAAATACAGAAATGCTTAAAATAATTATCGGGGATTGGGAAAGCTAGAAGGGTACGTTTGCATTTTTCCAATCTCCATACTTCACGATCTAAATATAATTCTAGAGTTAGCTTAGAGTTGCCATATGACATTTCTTTAAAAATGTTGAAGTCTACATAGTCAGTCCAGTCCCATTCCATTATGGCATCGCGTTGGTACACGTCCAAACCGCAACTCCGCATAAATTGTATTATTAGATGCAAGATAACAAAGAAGATGTTGTTCGTACGTCTACAACAAATTGTTGCAAGATGAAGGGCGGTTCTACCGAGTTTGTCAACATCTTTAAAAGTATCTGGCCCGAGTTCGCACGCCTTCTCTATTTTTGATACATTTTGGTACAAAACCGCTTTATGCATGTCTAGATGTTCAGATAGAATGTCTAATAGGTAAATTTTTTCATTATCCATCAATTGCTTATAAATGTCTCGAGCGAAACTTCTGTATATATCTGTTTGTATCGCTTTGACCAACCACTGAGCAACCAAAAACTCGACAAACGTGAAATGGTCAAATACAGGATAATCATCGTTAACACGAATCACGATGCCAAACTTAATGCAATCGAATGATTTTACATCGGATTTCCATCTTAAGGCTTCCTCAATTTGTTCTTTTCCGAACATAATCACCAGTGCTAGCTTCTCAAATAGTGTTAAGATTTCTTCTATCGATGACTCGTGGGAAGTTATCATAATCGTTTGCAGCCGACGTTCGATTTTCAGATTAACCACCTTTTTGTACAGCTCAAATCTTGTTATGTTTGCTAGAGATTCTCCGCTCTCAAGTGCAGTGGATTAGTGGTAAATTCCAGTGGTAAATTCATTAACGCATCGGCATTCAATTTCCAATTCGTTAAATATTCTTTATCGTCACGGGTGCTTAATGGATCCAATTTTACCACCGAGGCATTGAGTTTATCCATTAACAAGCAGCAGTCTTTTAGTCTTGACGCTATTATTATTTGTATTCCGGCATGGGTGACGGCTCGTATAAATTCTAGTACTTGTTCCTCGGAATTTGGGATATTTTCGTCGAATGCGTCCAGCACCAGAATGATTCTCCTCTTCTCACGTAGCGCACACAGGAAATTATTGTATCTGGGGACCTTTCCGCTATGAAACTCTGCGAAAACGTTTTCTATGGGTTTGGTAAGCAAGTTTCTATTCCATCTTAAGAATCTTTGAAAGTATATCAAATCATAAATTAAAACATACAAATGTTCGCAGTAGTTATTGCACAAAGACTTTAGCACACTTGTCTTTCCCATACCGGGTTCACCAGTTACAACAGTTATTGCATTTTTTCCAATTTCACCGAAGAATTTACTTTCGGAGAATCTCTTACCGTTAAATGAAATGCTAGAGGCTAATTTACTACAGCCTTTGTATCTAATGAGTTCCATTTTCCCATCCCTAACAATAACGTCAAATACAGTACCCGAAAACTTATTCCAATATTCTTCACGTTTATCTGCATCGACTTTAATGAAATATCGTTTTTCTTCAGTTATATGTTGTTCAACATTACTTGCATCCTTAATTTCAGTGAATTCTATGCGACGAGCTAGAGTCTGCACATTTCCAGATAATAAAAATACCACTTTGTTTCTTATACTGAGGTAGTCGTTGGAAATTGTTGCCCGTCTTAGATATCTAGGTACGTGGTTGGTTTCGTTGAGGGGAATTACGCGTCCTACTATTGGGATTGGTGCGCTTCCTCCACAAACATACACGGGATCCCCAAATTGATCAATGAAATACTTACTTAATTTCTCCTTCTCACCTTTTAGTAACTCTAAGTGTCGCCCCACTTTCCTTAGACAGTATGTTGTATAGTTTTTGTATGAATGACTTCTTTCGACTGTCGTAACCCATTCTTCAACTTTACTTGGTTGGCATTCTATTGTAAAATTGTCGCCGACCAGAAATGGTTCCACAAAGTCTACAGTGACCGGGCTTTTCCTGTTTTCAATGATGAATGCCAAGTGGTTAGTACCGCTTAGGCAATCCTCCTTCAAGTAGGCAACCCGTTTCTTCATTAGCCCAATTATATCTGCGGAAGAAAATGTTGCCAGTAGCTCTGTATCGTCGAGCAATAAACTTTTAAGTGTGGTCTCCTTACGTCCCTGAAGTGATATGATCGTCTTTTTGAGCATTCTATCTCGCAACTCCCAATCCTTTATATTACCTACATGGCTAAATATTTTCAGTTTCTCGTTACAGATTTCGTCAAATCGTTCTTCTATATCTCCAATTATCACATAGCCCCTTTCTAGATGCCTATACCTTTCAAAATTATTTAACTTGATATCTGTTCTCAAAATCAATGCCAACCCTCCAAGTTTCCACAATTCCAATATAAGAGAGTTTAAGGTACTTGGTGGTGAAATTCAGTATCTCAGTGTCTTGGTTTTTGAATACTTAACAAATTTATCGATTACGTCTTTGTCTAAATTCTTCGGTTTATTTACGATTTCATTCCAATTAATAACAGTATCCAATAAGACATTTAATCCTTTTGCTAAACAAGCATATAGGCAGCCCTCAATATCAACGTCATCAGCTTTATCCACAATTGTGATATCATGGCTTAATGTCATTTCGTTCCAAATAGCAACTCGACCATCGTCAACGAGATCCACTAATTTCGTAAGCGGCAGAACAAATGCGGACAAACGGATTTTTTGCAACTCAACTTCAAACACCTGTTTGTGCAGCCCTTGTTTAAACAAAAAATTGTTATTGAAATAATCTTTTACATAATTCACAATCTCATTCGCATTATGAATCCCACAGGTATCTTCTATGCGTTTGTTGATTTTAAAATAATTTTCTTGCCCCAGATACAACTGACATCCATTAAAGAATCTCTGATACTCTGAATTGACAAGGTCCTGACATTGAAACTTCCAGCATTTTGGCCAATTTGCCATTTTGCCAAACGGAAGGAGCACTTTAGTTATAGAATCGCACATGGAAGTTACTTTTAAATTAACTCGGAACGTGCATTCACGCCGAAGGAAAACAGGCGTCTCTATACTTTGATTGCAGAAAATACAGAATCGTATATTATCGTTTGGAACGTTTTCACAGCACGGTAATTTTGGACCATCCATAATTTCGTTAAAACTATTGATATATTCCGAAATATCGTATTCGATATGTTTCCCTTTCAGGACATCTGCAATGTTCAATTTCTTATTCTCCTTGTGTTTAACTTGTATTAGTGTTAAAAACCACTCGTCTGGATCTTTTAGTCGTACTTTAGCCACTATGTCATCGAATTTTCGGGCACTTTTTACGCTAGAATAAATGATGTATTCTTTTACTGATTCGTTGGTCGACAGTAGACCGGCAATGTGAGCCGTGACTGCGTATTGGTATATCATCCAATCTCTGACTGGGCGCCCTTCGTTCGTTCCATTTCGAATGAAGTATTGCAAATTTTCACCTAAAACAAGAAATACGTCTTAGCATGTATTCCACATAAAAGCAAAAGGAGATACCTATAATGATATATACAGAGTGTGTAATTTAGAGGAAAAACCACACGTGTAAATGATGTTCACGCAATCCTTAGTGCAATCCGGCTACTGAATTTGCACTTGTTTTTCCTGAATGATGTCCTGAAAATTTGAAGTTTGTGTATTTTTCGAACAATGAAGGCGATTCACGTAACTTTTCTTTAAATAGCTATCATGGTAATAATTTAACATGCATTCATTCATCAATTTGTTTCCATGAAAAATTAAGATTTTCTGCTACTGAAGGTGTACAATTTGAAAAAATATATACGGAGGTTTTGGAGGGGCGAATGATGTATGGCAGACACGTACATATTCAACGCTTGAAATAATAGCATATTTTTCGATAGCTTCTTTGGTACTGGTGATACATACGAATCTTTTACATGAGCATCATGGATATTCAGCATCTTTCAAGACCAAAAAATTATTTTGTATAGAACCGCTTTGTGCTACGAAAGTACGTGATTTATGCCTTGATTTGATCATTGAAAGTTGCATTTTTAAGTTGCTTTCGGTAACTTTTGAAAAGTCAATTCGGATTTATTAAGATGATGATAACTGACATAATTCACGGTAACCCACCCAACACAGATGTTAGCAAAAAGATAAAATCATACGCAAAAAAGGGTCTAACAAATTACATAATTTACCATTTGGGCAATAATGAAACAATAAACATGCCTACGTCGTGATGAAATTTTCAGAAAAGGAGGTAGAATGTATAATTCGATACATGTATCCACATGAAGTGCAGAAGTGTGTGACCGTACATGAAACTTGAATTCAGAGTACATTCATGACGCCCTTCGAACCAAGTTGTTGTCCATCTTGGACGTCCTGTACTTAATACCCAGTGTTTATTCGAAAACATCCCCCCTAAATATCTGGAAATGTGGAAATTTATGGAAAATTTCCTGAAACACGTAAGAAGTACTATCGACGGGGGCAACATTTTATACAAAAATTGACCCACCCACTTTAACCCCCTGCCTCAAGAAACTACCCCCTTAAAAATCTTAAATGGAAAGAGAG
>CACRWG010005157.1:0-11001 GCA_902654985.2 Oryctes borbonicus
TATTAAAAAGTAACGCCATCAATCGACTCCACAAATTAGAAAGGCAAAAAATTATAAGGCCTTTATAACTTTTTGCCTTTGAAATTTGCGGAGTCAGTTGACGGCGTTACTTTTTAATAGTTACGTAGTACTCAGTTACTTCTGGAAAAAAAGGCAAAAATTTATGTCAAACAAGAAAGGTATCTTAGTAAAAAATTACTAGAGTATTTATTCTTTCTTCTAGGTGCCGACCTTGGTTATCCGATATGGAACGAACAAAAGGATCGCAATCAGAGATTGGTATGATCTACCAATATGCAGTCACAGCTTACCTCGCTGGACAACTCTCATCCAACGAATTAGTAAGAGATTACGTTATATACTCCAGTGCAAAATGTGCCCATAAATTCGATGATATCGTGGCTAAAGTACAACTGAAGGAGAACGATGCATGGTTCCTATCATTGATACAAGTGAAACACAAAGAAAGTAAAAGATTAAATATGAGCGATATCATCAAAGGAAAATCCGTAGAATACGATCTATCCGAATACGTCAGTAGTTTCAATGAAATCATGGACGATTCAAGAATAGCGTGCCGCGAATGTGTTCCACGTGAAAACATACGTTTCTGTGTTTTCTGTAATCGGAGCGTACAAGTTCCTGCATTTCTTCGTAGCGAGTGCACGTTTCAGCTTAATTTGCAAAGACATTCCGAAAGCGATTTTATAACAAAGACGGTACTTCCCTTCGGTGACAAATGCTGGAAGTTTCAGTGCCAGGATTTGATAGGGTCAGCGTATCAAAGGTTCCTTGATGGATGTTATTTATTTTTAGAGCAAGTAAATCATAGTAAAATTAATAAACTTATACAGGATAGTTGTGGAATCGACAGCGCAAATGACATTGTTAATTACGTAAAGGATTACTTCAATAACAACTTCTTACATAAGCAAGGACTACACAAGGAGGTCTTTGAAATTGAGCTGCAAAAAATTCGTCTGTCCAATTATATTTCGCCTCTAACGCAATTGGTAGATCTCGTTGATGACGATCGAGTGACCATATGGAATGAGATCACGCTACATCACGATATCACAATTGCGAATAAAGCCGAAGACGGTGATATAGAAAGTTGCTTATACGGTTGTTTGGCACAAAGGTTGAAATTCTTATTGAAAACCGACATTAATTGGAATAAACTGGTAATTAAACAAAAGGAGTTAGGCACCGATATAATCAATAAATTTGTAGAATATTCGAAGACTAAAACGCTGAGATATTGGATTTCTCCACCAAGCGCTCTCAAATTTCTAATACTGGAGATGTGGAAATTCGGAGATCTGCCACTAATTTTAAAAACAGACACGAAGTTAAATCATTTCGAGAAGCACATGCATCTAAGAAGAAGTTACGTTGTAATTGGAGATGTCGAAAAGCGGTATGACGAAATCTCCAAGTCAAAGTTAAAAATATTCAACCATTTGGCAATATTGACAACCTTAAATTGCGAAATAGAATACTTGAAAATACTGCGATATCGTTTCAAGGACGCGAAACGACCACACTCAAAGATCTACTACGCGACGATACACAATTACTGGAAACGTTTGCTGCTTTAGACATAATCGGATTGATGAAGAAACGAATTGCTTACCTGAACGAGGACTGCTTAAAAGACACCAACTACTTAGATTTCCTAATCGAAGATAAGAAATGTCCAGCTGATGAAAAGTTTTCAGAACCGCACATGATCGGCGATAATATCATGATTGAGTGTCACCCTAATAAAATCCAAGAATACACCAAAATGATCAAGAAAAGTCTCGCATACCAATATTATACGGTTTATCATTTACGTCGTGTTGACACGCACTTGGTTTTGATCGAAGGCGAAACGGGGAAATTAGGTAACTATTTTATTGATCAATACGGGGACCCCGTATACAATTGTAGAGGGAAAACGCCAGTTCCTATAATTGGAGAAACAATTATCCTCAATGAAATTAACCATGTACCTAGATACCTCAGACGGGCAACGATCGCTAACATTTCCTTCAATTCAAGAAGCAGTACGATCTTTCTATTATCGGGAGATGTAGAAACTATAGATCTACCTACGAAGTTGGTAAAAGACGTGAGTGATATTGAAAAAAATCTAACGAAAGAGAAAAGCTACTTTATTAAGGTTAGTGTGAAAGAACGTCAGGATTACTGGAGTAGATTCTCCGTCCACAAATGCGCCCTACTTGACGTTTACGTTAGAGATGGTAAAATGGAACTCTTGAGATACAAAAACTGCAACAATTTGAATTCCATCATCTCATACGACGGAAGAAAATTTTCGGAAAGTGAGTTCTTCGAAGAAACCGAGGATAATCCAATAACCGTCGTTACAGGCGAACCGGGTATGGGAAAATCAAGCTTGCTTAAGTCTTTGTGCAACGTTTGCAATACGAGAAATTACATTCTATTTTACGATTTGATATATTTTCAAAATTACTTAAACCGAAATAGGAGGATATCATCGAAGCCTGCAGAACGTGTATTCGAGGAGATACATCAGAAGAAACCCAAAAAATATAACAGCTTCTTGCGCGTTTTACTCGAGAGAAACGATATTATATTGGTGTTAGATTCGTTCGATGAGATAATTCCATCGTGTGAAAAACAGGTGCTAGCATTTATACAAACAGTCGCCGATACTGGGGTACAAGTAATAATAGCCACGAGGTTGAAAGATTGCGCTCTGCTAATGGATGAATTTAACTCTCAAATGGTTAAACTGGATCCGCTAAACGACAACGGTTATCCTACCGAATGGAAGCTGAACGCCCAGTTGCTCTCGAACATTCCGTCGGAATTCACAAAAAATCCTTTGTATTTGAATTTTCTACAGATGATTTCCCAGGGTGAACAGCGCATAGTGAATGCTACTCGGTTCGAACTTTACGAAAAGGTGATCCATATGAAAATCGAACGTCGCTTACGAAAGATTATGATAAGCTCTTACGAGGCAGCAGTAAAAGATTTTGTAACGTTATTCGAGCGACTAGCATTGGTAGCAATGTTTGGAAAGGAAAAAATCGAGGAAGAGCTCAGATGGGAATACAGTACGGAATCTTTTGACTGCGTCAAATTTGGTATTGTGACGCATTTTAGGAACGATTTTCCCATATTTGACCACTTCACTTTTGTCGAATTTCTAGTTGCCCAATGGCTGGTGAAAGCGAAGGGCACGTACATCTACGGAAATGTCGCCCGCAATATTTATCAACAGTTGATGGATGAAGGAAAGATGTACGTTCTAGATATACTCTCCGAACATTTAGATCTACAGAAAACGATCTTACAGAGAAACACACTGCGAATAAAGGACATATGTGAAGAAACTCCGGATTGTTTAAAAGATGGCGACAAGCTCGGTAGAACAGCTCTTCACATAGCGACAATTTGCTGCCGAGATACGAATAGGTTACAATCATCCTTTCAAATTCTAAACATGATCATACAATTCATGCAGCGTTGTAGCGATTTGGACATGAGCAAGCGCGATGCCATAATGGAATGGGATTGGACCAATTACATGAACTTCGACATACTCGACGCTGGGTTGTTTTATAATCTCATCGTAACCGTGGAAGTTTACCTGAATCGAGAAAGGTGGAAGGTTATAGAATGCAAAAATCCTTCTACAGTGTTCCCAATACAAAGCTTCGAGGTGATTCTTAGAAGCGCAATGTGGCGACTATCTATTAACATCATTTGCGATTTACTTCTGCTGCAGCTTCATGACGACCAAAACTTTTACCATTTATACCAAGCTTGCTTACGATCACCATTTAATTCCGATATACCATATAACCCCAACTTTGAAACGGAAGAAGGCTTGATGTCTTTACATATTGCGTGCATATACGGAAGCGCATTACTAGTAAATCATCTCATAAGATTAGGAGCTGACGTAAACGCTGTAGACGAATTCGGTTGTACGCCACTATATTACAATATCATGCGATATTCTTTACACCGAAAACACATTGACGCGAGACACCAGGACTTAGCCATCACGAGATTATTGCTAAACATAGGAGCAAATTTCAATATCGGCAATTCCTTCGGTAATACTCCAATTCACCTCGCCGTACGAGTTAAAAGTACGGACATTTTAGGAGTATTACTGGAGGAAGGTTGTAACGTTAATCTACAAGACGCTTTCGGTAGAACAGCTTTCCATATAGCGATAGAAGAAAAACAACCAGAGTGTGCTCAGGTATTACTGGAAAACGGAGCAAATTCTGAAATTGAAGACGTGTATGGCAACACACCTCTTTACCTCGCCATGTGCAGCCAAAACGAAGATATGATTAAGATACTCTTAGAAGGAGGAGCCGACGTGAACTTTCAAAATGCGAGCTACCAAACGATCCTCCATCGAGTTGTAAACGAAAAACTGCTCGATATGGCGAAACTTCTGCTAGAATGTGGCGCAGACGCGAATATTCAGGACGAATATGGTTGTTCGCCTCTTCATCAAGCGGTATACGATGGGGATGTTAATATCGTTAGATTGCTTTTAGAAAAAGGTGCAGAGGTAAATCTTCAGGAAGAAAACGGTAGAACAGCTCTTTACACCGCCATACACGAAAAACATATAAACATGATCACGTTACTATTAGAGAAGGCCGCAGATGTTAACCTTCAAAACCAACACGGCCATACTCCTTTACATGCTGCGGTAACATATTCGCATCAAGACATCGTAAAATTATTCTTACTAAGAGAAGCGAAGGTAAACCTTCAAGATATCTCTGGCGAAACAGCGCTGCATAAAGCCGCGTATGGAACACATACGGATATCATGGGATTTTTGTTGAAAAACGGAGCAGATAAACTTAAAGTTCTACTGACAGAAATAAACTGCGAAAATCTTCTATATATGGAAACAGAATCCTACGGGGACTTATACGAAGGTCGAATCGATATTATCAAATTATTATTGGAAAACCAAACAGGTATAGCTTTACTTCAGGGTACATCCGATGGAATACCGCTCTACATCGCAGTACACGATGCAAACGATAATATTGTTAGGTTACTTTTGCAAAGAGGAGCCAATGTAAACATTCAAAATGCAAATGGAGAAACTGCTCTATATTCCGCTGTATGTGGGAGACGTATAGATACCATTCGCTTGTTACTAGAACATGGAGCAGACGTGAACGTCCAAAATATTTTTGACCATACACCTCTGCATGTGGCGGCGTACATGGCAAGCGATTGCATCGTTAGAATGCTTTTGGAAGAAGGAGCTAGCGTGAATGTTCAAGACACCCATGGCGAAACACCTCTACACAGGGCAGTAGCTGGTAGATGGATGGATAAAATTAAGTTGATATTAGAGAATGAAACAGACATCAACCTTCAAAATGGAGACGCTCCTCTTTCTCTTCGTGATAACGAAGGTGTGGTTAGATTACTCTTAGAAGTAAGCGCCGTAATAGACGTTCGAGATAGCAACGCTAAAGCAGCTGCCTGCTCTGCCATTGACAAGAAAAGGAAAGACACTATAAAGTTACTGCTAGCGAAAGGAGCGGATGCCAATATTCAAGAGAAACACGGTTGCACATCATTGCATTTTGCCATCCAAAGAAAAGAAGAAGATATTGTGCGGTTACTATTGGAAAACGGGGCCCGCATAAATATCCAAGACGATTACTGCCAAACAGCTCTTCATTGGGCTCTTTGCGGAAATACACCAAATATTGTTAAGTTGTTACTAGAGCAAGGGACATATGTCCACATTCAGCTTGAATCAACGCGTCATGAGGATGATTCCTTATATTGCGCATAGTACAACAGAGATAACATCTAAAACGAGTGCAGCATATGTTATTGTGATAAGACTGTTTTAGCGTAATGCAAAGATACGTACACGTAACGGATTAAAGACAAACATGAAGGTAGATTACACATTTTTTTATTGTAATAATAATAACATAATAGATAAACTAGGGAACCTGAGCTCTTATTTCTTGTATAGATAGGGAGCTGGTGGAATAATTTCATCGTTGTTGATATGAACATGAATAAAAACACTCTATTAATTCATTTCATGGTCTTTTTTCTTGACATTTTTATCTTTAGTAGTAAGTCTAGAAAAGTATAAAGAAGGAGGCAGACGTTGGGGTTTCTGATTAAAAGTATAATTTCAAAATCAAATGTTCGGATTCTCTATTTTCTGTTGTAAATTTATTACATTACTTAATTATTCTCATTAAAATATTCTCCCTTACATTCATCTGCACCACCTGTCGTTTCATACATGGTGTATTCTTCATTTATAAAGCCAATCACTCATTACCACTTACACTAATTCTATAAAGCCAGAAGTCCTCATTGACTGTCTGATCATCGCGGAGATGAAGCTATTCAAATCACACGAAATTTGGACAGTACGTAATAACTTTTAGAAATTCAGCCCTTCAGGATGTAAGGTAGAGGAAGTTTATTCGGGAATCTCGTAATTTTTTAATTTAGAAAAATAAGATTTGGTACTTAAGCTTCTGGTTAGAAACAAAGGAATACTATTGAATTTCGCAACCTGCAAAATTGTCCACTCCCAATCTACTCTCTTAAGGATTGGTTGCCCAAAAGAGATGAAATATGTTTCTTTCTAATATATTTTCTCAATCCAGACTTTTTTTTTAAGTCAAATATGTGGCGAAGGATTGTGTGAAGCTTCCGTGTAACGTTAATGAACATATTAAATTGTTGTAATAATTTATTATCTAAAGCCGCAGATGTCACACTTTTCTGATCAAGAGCCACACAGGGCAATGTAAGGTACCATTGCGGGTTACACACTTATGACCTGGATATTATATAGGTACATTAGCGGTGCATACCTACGTTTATCTGAATGGGTATGTACACATATGCATATAAATTTTATATACAATTATAAATTAAAAAAAAAATAGTGTATTCGAGATTTTTATTGTAACTATAAATTATATTATTTATGAGACTATGCTATTATGTAGTTTATGTATTATGGTGCTGTACTTTTGTGTTTACTTCTGCTATACCGGCGTCCTGTAAATGAGTGGAAAGGCGATTGCGATATTTGTTTTTCAAGAAGCTTATTTTCGAAAATGAAGCTTCACATAAGAATATCATCAAAATAAATAGTGCGCAGTCTCGTAGATATTTATAGTTGCTAGGCAAATTTTTCCAAAATTCAATGTACTCCTGGTTTTCTTTCTCAAAAAGTGTTGACAACGTCAAAATTCATTAAAAATAAGATAAAACCAACTAAAACGGACAACACTATATAAAATTACATTTAGAACAACAAACCAATTAGGAATGCCCATCGGAATCGTCAGTAAAATATTCCTGGTAGGTGTAGCAGCACTTAGAAATTAAATACTTTTTTACTATGCTCTTGAAAGCATTTAGGTCAGCAATATTTTTCAAAGCTATCGGTAGTCCAGAATACATCTTTGGTGATTTTTCAAATATGCGGTTTTATGCTAAGTCCGCCCTGCGGGTGTTGTATATATTTGGAGGCATTTTGAACTGGTCCAGGCTGCTCCTACACTACTGCGCGGTGTATGTATAAACAAGGAAAGGTCAATAAATTATTTTCGAAGAGCAGGGACCTACATGATTCTCTATAGGACATATCAAAAATCAACCTAAGAATTCTTTTTTGACAGATCAGTACGCGTTGGTAATCGGCACGGCCCTATATTAGAATGCTGCACCCAAAAATCGAGTATGCCAGCGCATGATATACCGTCAGCAGTAATTCCGTACTTAAACTGCTTTTTAATTGTACAATTGCGTAAAAGGTTGAAGTTTAATCTTTTGCAGATATTGTTGATTTGATCATCGAAAGACAGGTTATGATCAATGTCTATTCCGATCGGTTTGACACTGTTTGAAAAGCTAAAGCCGAGACTAACGCCAAACTGAGGAAAGGCCGGTCGTCGCTGATCGAAGTGCACATACACCGTTTTGTTACGATTCATAATCAATCTGTTCTTACAGCACCAGGTAGAAAACTCGTCCACAACACGGGCTATCTTAAATTCCAGCTCGGTCAAGCGGAGAAACGGAGGTATCATCCGCATATGCCACAACATGCGCAGAGGTGAAACAGTCTGGCAAATCATTCGCGAATATGAGAAAAATTAGGGGATCCAGAAACGAACCTTGTAATGTAATTGGTTCTAATGGTGAAACTGTACGAGGTACGACTACTTCCATCGTCCGGCCCGTCAGAAAGGAAGAAAACCAGTCTAGTATCTTTCCCCTGATACCTACCGCGCACAATTTCTCCCGCACAAAATTCAAGTCCAAACTATCGAATGCGTGTGATCAATCGAAGCTACATAATTGCCCTCGTAGACTTCTCTGTAGATAAATTGCAAAAACTCGATTGAAGCCGTTTCGGTAGACCTCGATTTAAGAAAACCGTGTTGGGCACTCGTAAAAACTTTTCAAGGAAGTCTCTATTACTCTATTGTATACGATAGATTCCAGCACTTTCGAGAACACACTCAGTATTGTTATGGGGCGGTACTTTGCAACAATGGATGGATCGTGTTTTTTGAAAATTGGAATTGTCTTACCTATTTTTAACTGTGCGAGAAAAACTCCTGAAGCTATCGATTTATTGAATATTGTAGTTAACGGTTCGATTAACACATCCCCAACATATTTGATGGTTTTCGTGTGTATGCCATCCATACCGGTACTATGCTTATTTTTTAATGACCTTATCGCACTTGCAACTAACCGTACAAAAAGCAGTAGAATTTTGTAGGAACGGTGATAGCGTACAATTCGGGCCTAACAGTACTCAAGTTTTGAATGACATTTAAATATGGAAAGCTGGTAAAAAATTTACAAAAGGTAGTACCCACCTGTGAAGTATCAGATACTTCCATATTGTCCACGTTAATAGATATGACTGCGTTTCTGTTCTCATTTCGGCCCAATTGGGAGTCGACATATCGCCATAATTCCCGCGATATATTTTTAGTATTCTCGATACGTTGCGAAAAGTACTTCCCTTTTGTCTCGGCTAAACTTCTCTTATACTCGACTTATTTTGCTTTGTAGTGGTTATTTAATTCCGGATATGTGTCGTATTTTAGTTCAATGATTTCGTTCATCAACTGTGTTTTAGGAAATCCAAACTGACTGAATAATTTCATGTCATTGTTTTTTTTCTACGTTTTCTACGAGAATAAAACAGTTCTTGATATTTCTCACCGTCATTAAATCTTTTTTGAAATTCTGCCAAGTATTCCTTCAAGTAGGATACCATATCTTGATAGATACTATTGGCAACAGATGCGTCGGATCGCAGTGCAGCAAGAGTTGGAAAATTAGAAAAGTCTTCTGCTTCAAGCTAATTACAGTTTAGCTTCAAATGAGAATATTTTATTCATAATTCGTCTGATTAACTTGTTGAGTCCTCGCAAGTCTAAATTAAGATTATTGAACTTCATAAAAAAGCAGTAAGTGCTCACCAATCATCGTTTTGGTTGAGGATATTCTTTACGACTTTGTTGTAAGAATAGAATTATTTCGAATTTTAAATTAAAGGACCGTTCCAGAACTCTTCCTTTGCTTAACCATCTGATAGCAGTGTGTAGGACTACATCACCATAATTAGCTTCTAGTTCCTCAAGTAATTCTTTAAATTTTCGATGATTCGCGCGCGAATGAAATTTATAGTGTTTATAGCTGTATTCATTACACCCTTCAATTTGTTATTCGAAATTTGACAAACCAAAGTTTTTTGATGCAGCAAGCAGTGAATGGGCGGAAAATTAGGTATGCAATATTTTTCCAGAAATTCTTTCAGAACATCCATAAAATCACAACCTCTCGAATGATCCTTCATGGTTATGACGGCGAAGAAATCCTTTTCTATGATCCCTGTGCAGTACCTCACAAATAATCAGCATTGAGTCATTGAAGTTATATCCATACTGAATGCTGAAGTATTTGCAGTTTTTCAGTTTGTTAATTATTGCCTCGAATATGTTCTTTGAAATATCTTACTATTTGCGAAATTTTGGAACGAAGTCTTAGAAATAGTTAACATACACTCCTTTATTAATTCAGCAACAGCGAAGCGTTTCATCCTTTTTGCAAGAATGTTTCAAACTTGGTTGATGCTTTCGTAGCAGCTTCATTTTGTCCGACTGCTGTTCAAAGGAAATGCTTCAGTAAATGTATTATGCTTACCTGTATACTGGCGAAATAAATTGTACCGCTTAATTCCGACACCACTTTCTCGGCATATTAAACAGATAGCAGCATAAAATTAAATTCTTCTTCCCATCTTTCTTGAAAACTCCTATTTTCGTCACCTATTTCCTTTTAGTAGCACTTTTTGATGGTGGTCATTGTCTAATAAAATTGTGCGGGCCGCACAAATATCGGCAGCGCGCCGCAAGCGCCAGCAGTTTGACGACTATGGATCTAAAGTGTCACCAAACATTTAGCGCATTTTAGGCATATCAATGGTGTAATGCTCTGAAGGTAATCTAGGTTTTTTAAAGGTTGTAGAATGAATTTCAACCAAAGGTCCATCTTGAGTCTCTTATGTAATTTTCATCCGTACATTTGCTATATTAAGAAATTTGTTGATATAGTGAATTAAAAAACGTCTGCTTTCCAAAAATCAGTATTGAAATTGTCTGTCTTCTTAATTTTTATGTTTTATAATTATTAAAATAATTAAGCTCAAAGATAAACGCGATGGAATGAACAAATTTGCAATATTGTAGCTTTTAATACAACACTATCTAGATGGCAGAAGTAACATTTCCTGTCTGTTATAATATAATTCTAACAATTAACGCAATCTGCCTGACGGTGAAGTAATTTAATTTTTTTTACGGCACTATTTTATTAACATCTTTCACGGGCTCTCATTTGATATTGCAGCAACATATTAAAGGCAGAAATTGCTAATATCGTTCATTTTACTCA
>CACRWG010005158.1:0-10998 GCA_902654985.2 Oryctes borbonicus
TAATTACCTGTGTTTCACATAATTGTTGTATTTGTAAATTGCCTTCCTGCGCACCAGTTGTCGTTTCCTGGCCAAGCTACTCATTGGTAACACCATCGATTCGTCGAAACGAAACACTATTTGCATTAAACACTATAACACTGCAGTTCGATAATACGAATCGGTTAGTTTTTTTTAATTTTTTTTACATTATCGGCATGTATTTTCTTACATTTATGACGTAGAATAATTTAATTTTTCAAACCGAATACTTTTGCAACTTGCAAATATTGGAAATTAAATCAAATTAGAAATAATTCTATTCGACAAGACTACTTCATCGCTAAACTGAAATCGTAAAAATGAGTCATGAAAGAAGAACCGCGCTGTGGTTTGATGACGTGTCTATGTTCAAGCGTATACGAGGTGTATGTTAAATATATCTCATATACAACGTTGCATCTAAGCTGTTCTTTCTGTTTTATTTAATCTACAATAGGACAATGAGATCTTGATTTTACAGGTAAAAATTGGTCAATTTTATAAATAATAAAGAACTACAGACGATGATAATTTTTCGTTAAAATTAAATCCACTTTCCTAAAATTTGAATGAAGTTTTAAATAAAGATCAACAAAGCAATTCTACTATACGAGACCCGTCCCATATCAGCTGGCCCTCTATACAAAATTCTGATCGACGAAAAATTTGGATCTGTTATCCAGAAGTAGCAAACCAAAGGCAGAAATAATTATCTTTATCACGCTATAATGTAAGAGACATTTGTGCGTTTTATTTAGTTGCACCAAAGGCTCGATATAAAAGAAAATCTAATATCACATTAACAGAAGAGCACCACAAAGAATAATTCGGGGGAAATAACATATTATGGAGTGAAGCAATTGAAAAACATGACATGCCATAGAGAAGTTCAAAAATGTTCAAAAAGGAGCACTGATTTTTCTTAGGCTAACTGGCTAGATTGCCTAAATTGAAATGGGCTAAAGGTTGCCTTCCTGAGTAGTGGAATCCGACTCATCGAAGTGATGAGCATCGATTTGTTTTGTTTCTAAGCAGTGATTCGACAAAAACACGAAGCATATCATCCAGAATGCTTAAAAAGGAGGCTGGCTATGATGGTGTGAGGCTCAATGTCTACAAAAGGTGTCTGAAAACAACACTTTATACACGGAATCGTCAATACAAAATTATTTACATATTTTAACAGATTCATTGTTATCAAATACGAAAGATGCTTTGGACGCTGGAGAAAATTTCATTTTCCAACAAGACGATGCAGGTTGTCATACGTGAAAAAGGATGTTCAGGACTGTGCAGTAGTCCAAATTGTCACCAATGGAAACGTTGTGGCATAACATGAGAAAATGGTTGCGTGCCAATTCTGCACAACAATTCCAGAATTGAAATCTCATCTAAAAATTGTCAGCACTTAATTGACACGATCCCAAGAAGAATTGAAGCCGCAATTGAATAAGAAATGTAATGTTACGCAATGATGACTTTCAACAATTTAATTAAGATGAACAATTCTATTTGTTGTTTCTTCTCAATATCGTCAGGTTAAGTATCCCTTCTATTTTCGAAATTTATGTATTCTCGTTACGTATTCTTACTTGCTTTCTACAAGAAAATACACGAAAACAATGTATTCGACGAACAAAAACAAAGTTAATTATTATTGTTTCCCGGCCAATCCACCAATAAAAGTTTTACACTCACAGTTACCGAGAATTTATTGCGAGCAAGAGGAAAACACAAAAAAGATATTTCGTGGTTCTGTTTACAAATTGGGCATTTCGTATATTCGAGCTGGAACTAAATATAATGTCCGAATGTTTACAGCTTTTCGATAAGTTTCCTAATGACGACGACACGGAAAAGCCGAGGTAGATTTGGCAAAAGGATATTGTATACAAGGTAGCAGTTCTGCTAACAAGAGGATCCACTTGTGTTGTGCAATATGACGTACACAGAGGATGTAAAAGCACAAATAAATCTGTGTACAAGAAGAGAAATTTTTAGCTTAATTTTCGGAGAACAAGGCAAGAATAATAGTAAGCTTAGGGTCACGATTAACCCGTGATTGATGGTGTATATACGAACTTAACCGCTGCTAGGTCTGTTTATGAATTTCTCAAATTGTTCTGGAAATTATTTAAGTATCTATATTTATTGCATTAACGTAAGAAGCTCCAGGGAATATATTACATCATTTCCAATGAAAATACGTACATACATACGAAAAAGCTTTAAGAGATAAATCAAATTTTAAAAATAACAGATCAATGTTGCAACGTTGAAAATGGAAAGGGGAAAAGAAGATTTAAAAAGTAGAAAGCTCTAATCTCAATATCTTGCTTCCAATACCAACAATTTTCAGGATCTCATATAAAGCTCGCTCTTAGTTTAAATAAATTTCTTGCGAAATTGTCGTGACGAAGAGAGAAGGCAGAATTGATAAATCGAAATAATCGCGTTTCGTTAACATTATTTGAATAAAGATATTAACACAACGTTAGTCATCCAACATGATGCGAAAAGCTTTACGATCAATACAGCTAGAGATTAGCGCAATGTTAATAATGGAGATATTTGAAAAAATACAAAAACGACTTTTTTACCCGATAAAAGAGTTTATTCCGGAACTTTAGTGTTAATTGTGTGTTGTAAAACGGGCAAAAACTTTACAATTTCTCGATACGCCTTAATTATTGGACATATTGTGCTTGCCCTAATTTAGCGATTTATAAACATATTGTACCGAATTGATTCAATTTTTCAATCAAGCCTGGCTTGCTAATTAGTCAATTTTAGTCATTTTTAAGCTAGACTGGTGCAAAGAAACAAGAAATTGTTTAAATAATACCGTCTGCTTTTTTTAGCACATCACATCAGCTCGTCGCGAATATGAAAATTCCTACACATCAAACCAAGCGCTAACTGATTATACTTTCAGGTAGATATATTACAACCACACCACTGCGTCTAGAAAACGAGAAGCGAATGCGGGCGCGTTGAAAACGTAAATATACGTGTTCACCTACCGGTTAAAATCACGCTACTGACTTCGGCGAACCGACTACACATGCGATTAGAGAAAACCAGCCGTACGGTGCTGCGATATAAATAATGCCGTGTACGCTTTAACTGTATACAGTTAAATATTTACCGCACACAGTCGTCATAATAGTAAAACGAATGACGGTCGTGGAATGGGTTAGGTACATGTACGTTGTTTGTTCATGGCACTTCAACCGATAACGGTGTGCAAATAATAATGAGGGGCGACTCCTCTTATAGCGGCGTCGATATCGAAGCGCTACGATAACGATCGATGGATAATTTCATCATCGAGGAGCAGCTGATGTTGTCGATGGCCGTATATGTAAGGGTACACCGATAGAAAGGATTCTTCAAATGAAAGCATACGCTAGAAACAAAGAAATATTTCTTTATTTCAAGGCACTCGAAGAAAACATGAAAGAATTTTCTTTTTCGATTATTCCTTTAACTCGAATTACAATTGCTACCCAGAATTTTTTTAAACGAAGGGTTAATTTTCTCCACTTAAAGAAACATTTACTCCTATTGAAAAATCAAAGAAATGGTTTTCATGATTTAAATATATTTTATGTTTGTTTAAGTAACGTTTCTAAAGTTAGAATGGGTCTATTTTCGGGACGTGAAACGTTATTGTTGTCGCAGTTACTCTTGATACAATTAGATATTTTCGTCGTTATAAATGTTCCACGTTGGATATTGCAAGGCCTTACTTTTGTTGTACACTGCGGTTCAATGAAGTTCGGTCATACAATAAAAATCCATTATATCACACTGTATACAATTATTAATACATAAAATTAGAAAAATATTAAGCAGACACTCCTTTCTAAGGGATTAAAGCCATAAATTATTATGTAAAGTAGAAATATTGCGACAACCACAATAAAGTCCCTTTTATTATCATTCTTCCGAGAATTTCTCGGAAGTGCCGATCTTTTGAAACGGGTCGTTTGGGGATTATTAACGAACGATACATTTAGGAAATATACCGCAGTATCACTCTTGTTTATTTATCACAGGCGTAAAGATATAAATTTGTGTGTTGGTGTGCATCTGTCGTTTTTGCGCGAAAGTTTCAAGAAAATTTACTTCAAAATGGCACGTGGCAAGCCTACCAGTGTAGAAAAACGTTCACGCATTATTACGCCGTTTGAAGAAGGATATTCGGGGCGACAAATTGCTGAAAAAATAAATATGACAAGTTCAACAGTAAATGACATCATAAAGCGATATCGGACAACCGGAACTATAGAAAATCGTGTTCGTCCTGGAGCATCTACGAAAACAACAAAAGCTGAAGATTTGAGAATTGTATTATCAAGCAAATGCAACAAAAAATTAACAGCGCCACAAATAGCAGCTGAAGTCAATCGCGGCCGTGAAGAACAAGTTTCGGCGAGTACGGTAAAACGTCGACTTCAACAAGCGGACCTTCATGGGCGCATTGCCATTCAGAAATCCTTATTACGTCGGAGCAACAGAGCAAAACGGCTACAGTGGACCCGTTCTCATCTAGATTGGTGGTTAGATGATTGGAAACACGTGCTTTGGACTGACGAGTCAATGTTTGAGGTTTTTGGGCAAAATCGACGAGTTTATGTCCGAAGATCTAAAACCGAAAAGTGATCCCGAACTGCATTGTGCCAACAGTGAAGTAAGGGCGTAGTTCTGTGTTAGTGTGGGGATGTTTCTCCTTTGCTGGGACGGGAGATTTATGCAGAGTGCAGGGTGTAATGAGGAAGGAAAATTATTTTGCAATACTCCAAAATCATTCAGTGCCATCAGGATTGCGTATAATAGGCCGCAACTTTACATTCATGCATGACAACGACCCAAAACACACTGCGTTAGTGTGTAAGAACTATCTAAAGGAGCGAGAAGAACAGCACACCCTGCAAGTAATGATATGGCCCCCACAAAGCCCAGATTTGAACCCGATAGAGTTGTTGTGGGATGAACTGGACAGGAGGATGCGAAAAATATGCCCAACTTCACAAGAACATTTACGGAATATTCTGCAACATGAATGGATTAATATTCCACAATCCGTTTTAACAAAACTTATCGAAAGAATGCCTAGAATAGTTCGAGCGGTGATTAACAGCAAAGGAGGTTTTCTCGATGAAAAAAAAAAATAATGTTCAGTATGTTATATTAGGCCAGAATAACTTTTTATTTATTTATTTTTGTCTTTTTTACCTGTACATACAATAAAATTGCATTTTGTTTTTGTTTCGTTTGTTTCTGTAACCTTTTCATGTTTTTTACCAACCGACCGAACTTCTCTGAACGGCAGTGTACGTCAATTAAATTCCAAATTTAATTATAACATCGCTGACCAGCAAAATCCGTCTGCCAAAGAGTTGAATTTACCACTACTTACGATTACGTATTAGCCGGACACACTTACGTCGCAGCGTTGCGCATTGGTTATTGCTTTTCTCTTCGGAAGTTATTTGGCGACAAGTTCAGACGTTTCGGTGGGAAATATGGAAACAATCAAAGTTTCAAAAGTCAATGAATAGGAGTTTTCCCGACCGAATTGGCAGAATTTCAGGTACGTAATTCTTAGCGTTCAGGTTCATATATAAGTACGACATCGCATTGTTGTTAAATCGAAGCCACAGTGTCTATCAAAACATGTATCGGTGGATAAAAACGACCTCCTCACAGGACAATGCTTTATATAACACATATACAGACAAAAAATTCTGTTGTTACCTTCCAGTTTTGCAATCCGAAAGCTTTAAAGGAAGTACTGCGAGAATCTTTTGCAGGGAAAGACATTTTATCGCATAGCGCCCTCAATCAAACAAGGAAAGCCGGTCTAGGGGATTTGATAGTTAAAGAAATCTTTCAAAAAAGGATCCGGCGAGTGTCTAGGAAATAAACACTTGAATTTCGTATAAATAATGAGGAAATAGCAAGGACTGTGGGGTAGTATCGCAAACAACACGAAGCAGCTGCCCCGGATTAATGTGTGGCGCGGAGTGTGTCGATACTTTCGTGTTGTTTAAATTTTGCATGTTTACTAGCTTAATGTATAGACCTGTAGCAAACAATTTCGATAAAATCTTTCATGTTGTTGCACCCTTATCGATTAAAACGTAATTATTCAATTTTATTAATACGTATTAATCACATATTATTTTATTAGAATTTCTACGTAGCGGCGAGGGTTGCGACTCTGATGTGAAGGAGAAACCGGCGTCATTTTAATGCAAATGCATTATTCAAGCTACAGAAGTTTTGTCGCTATTTTGTAGTTAATGGCAGATATATTTTTGTATTAAATTATATGTTAAAATAAAGTTCGATATTCGTTTGTTTGAGGTTTATTTTGATGAAGATTGTATATGTTACTAAACTAAACGCTAGCCGATATTTGAAACGATAAATATTTATCGAATTATTTACAAGAATCATTAACATCGCCTTTATTCGTGGAATACATTTCTTACCGATTCAGATCGAGATCGAGATCGAGTCCGGTTGATTTTAATTTACCGCGAACGATTTCGGAACAAACGAAAATACCGAACCGTTCCCTTCGTCATCCATCATCCACTTGTTATGTAGAATATTTCTAACCTATATTTTTTTTTTTTTGCTGTATTTTGATTTTAAAGAAACGAGTGAAAGTACAGAAGTACGTACTTACGACTTAACCTAGCAATAAAAAGGAATTATTAAAAAAAATAAATAAAATAGCAGCCGAGAGGATGTGCTTTATATTTCATTATTTTTACATTCATTTTTTAATAAAAAAAATTCTCCTATTTTTAGCGCCCTTGAGTGAGTTTCTGGTATTTCCAGAAAGAAATAAACGCCTAAAACTGCGCGTACGGTTCTTACTAAAGTCTTAGAATTGGTAGAACTAATTCTGAATCGATCTCGAACCGAACTTGGTTGATCCGCGAGTGCAGAACTTTAACTACAATTTCTAATCCGCGAATGTCAATATTTCAATTGCTCATGCGAATAGTCCCGAATTAGTTCTCAATCGCTACCGCAAACAAAGCTAATGTAATTTTTCAAGAATTTCATGAACATTGCCGCATTTATGCATCGAAATAATAGAAATTGCCTGACATGCGATTTACCGTTCATTTAGTATGTTGGTACTTAATTCAGCAAATTAAGCTGCTGCGCTATGCAGGGAGGTTGTACCTACATTGTAGAAAATCAGTATTATTTCGCATACAAGAACCTTTCCATTCTAATAAAATTTTAGTTGGCGAATTGCAATGATAATATAAAGTTTGCTCTTTCTATAGAGCAGAGTAACTCAGCGCTGTATACTGTGCTAGGAAGAGCTAAGAATGCAATAATTCTAAGATTTGTTTGTTCCGTATAATGAATCCTAGCTATTCTTCATCGATCTACTAAAAGAGAATAAGTTCTCGCAATCAGCGCCGCCGACTATTCTAATCCCGTCGCTTTTTATCGGAAAATGGATGGATTTTATGAACGGGCTTCGGATATTTCGGAAACGAGCGAATCTAGGTACTATTTCACAGCCAAGTAAGCTTGTGTGAAAATTGCACTTCCGTTCCGAATGCGGATTTAAATCCGGTCGGCGGCTTTATACTAGGTGTTCATAACACCTTCTCCGTAATTGAACCGTTAAAGGACCCGTATTTTACCACCTTCCTGATCCCATCCTTATGCGATCGCCGTTCCTATAGCGTATGTAGGTTACAAGCGATGCAGCTCGTAAAAAGGAAAATCAATCTATTTTTGTAAGCAGGGAAATTCGGCCATACGTACCCGCATTACTACCTACACACTCTACCGAAATATCCCCAGGCATAAATCAACGAACTCGATTTAAACGCTATAAAAAAGACTATTGATCAGCGAATAAAAAAGCAAACACCTGAATCTTTCTCTTCCTCCATTAATCTTCACGAATGTTACGTACAAAAATTATTTGATTGGGTTTACTACCCACGTTGCGCTATTTTTACTGAAAGGATCCAATCCAACCTCGGTCTACTAAAATATACACGTGTCGTACCTATAGCTTGTATTTAGTGAGGTTACATAGGATGTTGAAGGTAGATAACTCCAGTGGCGGTTCGTGACAGCGTTGAGTGGTAGGATCAATCTCGGGTCAACTGCTTATCCCCCATCATTTTACCAATTTTACTAAATTGTGTGTAGATAACGAAATTTCGAGAAATGGACGCGTTTCAGAGAGCTCTTCAAGTTATACAGGGAGTTCCACAATGCGTTCGAAACCAGAGCCTACTTCGAACTGGTACGCCACTCGCTTACATAAATAAATACAAAGGTGTTTCGACGCACCAAATCATAGCATCAGCGGCGTTCGTTTCGTACTTAAGCAAAAGCTTTTTAATGGTTAATTTGTGGTTTGCAATGGCAGGGCTAAGGCTCCTTGGGTCCTTATAAGGAGGATAACTCCCTTTATTGTTGACATACAGCTGTTACACAACGCGAATTTGTACTTAAATAATACAGGGTACATAAAAATTATATTTTACATAAATGTTGCTTCCTTGTACATAGGCAAGAGCCTTAAAGTAGGAATTAGTCGAACCTAAGCCCCGTAATTGATAAACATGCGCTGAACTGAAAATTTGTAATCCTCGGACAGTTCCGACCTGTTCTAGAGCGTGGCGTTCGAACAAACCTAATGATAAATAGTAATGCCTGGGTTGGTTAGCATTGTCCGCTAGTATTCATAACAACTATTAAACTTATTCATGTAACCGTTTACACTCGGTTCCCGCGTAGTCCAAAAATAAACTAGTACTAACATCCGCCAGCAAGATGTTTTTCCAAAGACATACAACTATCTACATAGGTATTTTGCACGAATACGTCCTGTTTTCGATGTTTTTGCATTATTATTCCAAGTCGTATCAACGTACTATTTCGAATAACATTTCCTTCTTAATAATTAGTCTTATCCGAGCTAAATTGCGATAGTAACGATTACGACAGCTCAATAATATCCCATATCGATACCGGGGATACGTACGATCGCTAATTTGAGAGCATTTAATTTTACGACTTACGACAATTCGACGTTTGCTTACGTTACTTTTACGCGTGTGTGTTACGGAACGGAACATGTGTACGCGTATCATTTAAAGCCGCAAAGCGTAGCTCATATTTTCCCATTAAGTAAGTTTTTTCAGCATCCGACGGAGTTCAAAAAACAAACAAAGCGGAAATGTAGAATAAATACCAATGTATACGTAGATGAAACGTTAAACTGCTGGAACGTAATGTTCGTTGTTATACGTTCACAAGCTCCAACTTACACTTACAATTATGCAGGCTAATTAACGCAGTAATTAACGATTGTAAACTGGATTGTAATTATAATTATAAAATACTAATTTTTTAGTTGTAAACTTCTAATCAGAATTTATAGGCCATTTACGATAGCAGATGAGGTACACTGCCGTTCAGTGAAGTTCGGTCATACAATAAAAATCTATTATATCACACTGTACACAATTATTAATACATAAAATTAGAAAAATATTAAGCATACACTCTTTTCGAAGGGATTAAAGCCATAAATTATTATGTAAAGTAGAAATATTGCGACAACCACAATAAAGTCCCTTTTATTATCATTCCAAGAATTTCTCGGAAGTGCCGATCTTTTGAAACGGGTCGTTTGGGGATTATTAACGAATAATACATTTAGGAAATATACCGCAGTATCATTTTTGTTTATTTATCACGGGCGTAAAAATATGCTTAATTTTACTGTTGAACGTGTGTTGGTGTGCATCTGTCGTTTTTGCGCGAAAGTTTTAAGAAAATTTATTTCAAAATGGCACGTGGCAAGCCTACCACTGCAGAAAAACGTTCACGCATTATTACGCTGTTTGAAGAAGGATATTCGGGGCGACAAATTGCTGAAAAAATAAATATGAGAAGTTCAACAGTAAATGACATCATAAAGCGATATCGGACAACTGGAACTATAGAAAATCGTGTTCGTCCTGGAGCATCTAGGAAAACAGCAAAAGCTGAAGATTTGAGAATTGTACTATTAAGCAAACGCAATAGAAAATTAACAGCGCCACAAATAGCAGCCGAAGTCAATCGCGGCCGTGAAGAACAAGTTTCGGCGAGTACGGTAAAACGTCGACTTCAACAAGCGGACCTTCATGGACGCGTTGCCATTCGAAAACCCTTATTACGTCGGGGCAACAGAGCAAAACGGCTACAGTGGACCCGTTCTCATCTAGATTGGTCGTTAGATGATTGGAAACACGCGCTTTGGAGTGACGAGTCAAAGTTTGAGGTTTTTGGGCAAAATCGACGAGTTTATGCCCGAAGATCTAAAACCGACAAGTGATCCCGAACTGCATTGTGCCTACAGTGAAGCAAGGGCATCGCTCTGTGTTAGCGTGGGGATGTTTCTCCTTTGCTGGGACGGGAGATTTATGCAGAGCGCAGGGTGTAATGAGGAAGGAAAATTATTTTGCAATACTCCAGAATCATGCAGTGCCATCACGATTGCGTATAATAGGCTGTAACTTTACATTCATGCATGACAACGACCTAAAACACACCGCGTTAGTGTGTAAGAACTATTTAAAGGAGCAAGAAGAACAGCACACCCTGAAAGTAATGACATGGCCCCCACAAAGCCCAGATTTGAACCCGATAGAGTTGTTGTGGGATGAACTGGACAGGAGGATCCGAAAAATATGCCTAATTTCACAAGAACATTTACGGAATATTCTGCAACATGAATGGATTAATATTCCACGATCCGTTTTAACAAAACTTATCGAAAGAACGCCTAGAATAGTTCGAGCGGTGATTAACAGCAAAGGAGGTTTCTTCGATGAAAAAAAAATATAATGTTCAATATGTTATACTAGGCCGGAAAAACTTTTTATTTATTTATTTTTGTCTTTTTTACCTGTACATACAATA
>CACRWG010005159.1:0-10973 GCA_902654985.2 Oryctes borbonicus
TTATTTTACATGAAAGTGTGGCGGTTTGAATGGGAGTTTCCCCGTGAGCATCGGAGAATTAAAAGGGTGGTAATTTATTGCGAACTCGGTTCCATTTTCGGTCTTAATAATTTTAAAGCTGTATATACATTTATACAGCGTGTTCAAGCAGTGTATAGTTCGTTTCCTGAACAATGGGAATATTTCAATTTTTTTTATATCTGCATTTGATAGAGCTTGCTTTTCTATGGATCTAGCTGCAGTTTGTGCTATGTCTACAATTACGGCATTTTTTATACGAATTTTTAAAGGTAGCTCCCGTTCAAAAAGGATTTTAACAACTGAGTTAGTGACGCCACTAACAGAGAAACAGGTGTTCCGTCAACGTAATATTTTTAATTTTTAATTAACTTCACTTGCAGAACAATCAGTTTTAAATTGAACTAAATGTTTAATAAAAAATACATAAATTCAAAACACCTACCGATCGTAAACATCTGAACACGACTTATTTTTTTGAAACAAAATATCAAAACGAAAAAACAAATCGAAAATATTCAATTGTTTTTCTTTATAAGTTCAATAAGATCAAATGCAATTGTTTAAAAGCGATTATAAAACTTAGGAAACGTGCCCGTTTAGAGAAAAGCTTTCAAACAAAAAAATAACAAATGCTGCATAATATAAAATTATGTTCGAGTTCACAGGATGTTCAATTTCCAGTGCACGCAAGTTGATTTCTTAAATGGAACACCATGTATACTATTACGTTTTTGGATGCTTCTCTTCTTGTCAATTTTCCTCGATCCTCCCTACATCTCATCTATCATAGTTCTTGAGATAAAAGGGATAATTTGAGATTTTTGCGAAATAATATCCGCATTAAGTTCACGGCCGGAATGTGAGTTCGTACTGACCGTACTTATTTCCGGGCCTGTTGGCCATGGTCTAGAGCTGATGTATGTCAACGTTTCGCCAAACACTGTGGCTGTCATCTTCAGGACGAAACTGACGGTTCGCTGATCGTCTGAGTAATGGTCTATTTCTCAGATGACCAGCGCAATGTTTGGCGAAACGTCGAAATACACCAGTTCCAGACCACAGCCAACAAGCCCGGAAACTTTTTGAAGTAAACTCCAAATGAAATTTGAACCATCACACAAAAATTGAAATAACCTGAATCAAACATGGCAAAGATTTCGATGGTCATCTTGAAGACGCTGGTTGATATAAGAACTTATGGCAGAAAATTGAAAAAAATTCCAAATCCTAGAAAATTTGAATCAACGCTCTGGCATGTAAAATGTTTAAGATATCGGCCGTTAAAGAAAGAACGGAATTTCGCAAGTATAGGTCTAAGAAGCAAGGAAGTTACTGCAAAAAAAACACCAGAATACTTTTCATATTATTTAAAAATTTTGTTGTTTGGACGCAACAGAACATAGAACATACTTCTATTAATTTTCTAAATTTATCAATATTCTCGAGCACGTTTAATATCTGTACTACGGTAATAGGGACTTGTATTTATCGTGCGGATTGTATTGAATCCGATGAAATAAATTAGAACGGGGAGGTTGTGTAATAAATAATTCAACAATTTTATGTAATTCTTACAAAGAAAATTCCGCTACGTTGTGAGCTCGCATATTCTAATTTACGTAGATAATTATGTATATTCTAAACACAAAAGCTACAATGCTTAATGTTGATGACAAAAAATGACAAAAATACTCTAAAATTTTATTTTTAATTTTCTTATATATACATAATTTGTTCCTGCTTCATGGAATGTGATCAATCTCCATATATCAGAACATTGGGAAGATCGTTTTTGATAAAACAATTTCAAACATATGGAGCTCTTTTTCTGGACATTACAAAGTAACTGTTTCTCGTATATATGCGCATTTACATTACACGTACGGTCGCAATGCCCCCATAGCATTAAATAGATAGGGTATTAGGTGGGTAGAATGATTAGGCCAGGTGTATTGACCAGGTGCATGCTGATAGACAAACGTATTAACCCCTACCTGTGGAAATCACTCAACCGTATTAATATGAGTGTTTCGTTATATTGTTGGAGCTCTACGAATTGTTACAGAGCTTCGTCTTTACGAGTTTGTATGTTGTTGCTCCAAACAAAATAGATTACGTAATATTTTATTTTACTTTTTTTTTATTGTAGTTGGTGCTGGATTGAATGGATTCCAAAGAATTGATGTTAATATTAAGTAAAGATATTGTATTATGGATCATCAGAATTATTTTTAAATAAGTGTTTAAGAATATCTCTTAAACCTTCACGTAGGGCACTTTCTACACAGTAAATTTTAAAAGGTAGTTTAATTTGTGATATAAAGTTTTAATAATCTGATTAAACATTTAATTGTTATAAGTAATTATCTTTTATTATTTACTTCGTTTTATGTTTTATTCCATTGTTTATTTCTTTTGTTTCCATGAATATTAGTATTGTTGGTTATGTCCAATTATAAAGCTTACAAATCATGTTAAATAATATTCTCACTCGGAGAAAGGCAACATATATGTATCTAAATTGTATGTGCTAGTTAAGGAAATAAGGATTTTAATGTGCTTGAAAGCTTTTGAGCTTGGTAGAAGTTGCAGGTACACCTGAAAAGATAGTGTTCAATGGGGCAGGAGAGCCACCACATTTTTATTAAATTATACAGGAATAGTAAGATCCTTCCCTTTTTTCCCTTTTTCCCTTTTAAAATTTTTTTTTTTTAATAAAATGTAACGCACTCACACAGGCGTGAAACCATTGCGCAGTCGTAGTAACAAAACAAGATAGAATGTTAAGTGATATTATGTTAAATAAGCCATACATGCCTCTTTAATAGTTGTAAGTATGTGTTATACAGTGGGCTCTGATATGATAAAATATTACGTTTGATGATTTTTGAAAAAAAGCAGGAATTACCAAGAGATTATTATAAATACGCACACTGTAGTGGTAGGTACAGCGATGTGAATTGAATTTTGTACTCTGCAAATAGCAAGCATTGAATCCAAAATTTTATCCCGCATTGTCTTTAAAAACAGTATTGTGTAAATGTTGTCGGAGCACTAAATCCAAATTAGCAGAAAAATCAATTATCAATATATTAAACGTTTTAATATGTTAATAAACCGGCTGACGGAAAACAATCAAAACTGCTATACTAAGAGACTGCTACATGCAGGAAAAAAGGATTATTCGAACTATTGATTGATTGATTTGGAGTTTTCACTAATTTCTAAAACGCATTGTTAATTTTTATCTAAAAATTTGTTTATTTCGAGTGAAGGAAGTTACTTATTTATCTATCTTATCTTATCTTATCTTTTTTGTTCTTGAGAATGCAACTGAGTAGCTGCTAACTACAAAACAAATACCTACACTGCCGTTAAGAGAAGTTCGGTGGGTTGGTAAAAAAACATGAAAAGGTCACAGAAACAAATGAAACTAAAAACAAAATGCAATTTTATTGTATGTACAGGTAAAAAAGACAAAAATAAATAAATACAAAGTTATTCTGGCCTAATTTAACATACTGAACATTATATTTTTTTTTTTCATGGAAAAAACCTCCTTTGCTGTTAATCACCGCTCGAACTATTCTAGGCATTCTTTCGATAAGTTTTGTTAAAACGGATTGTGGAATATTAATCCGTTCATGTTGCAGAATATTCCGTAAATGTTCTTGTGATGTTGGGCATATTTTCCGGATCCTCCTGTCCAGTTCATCCCGCAACAACTCTATCGGGTTCAAATCTGGGCTTTGTGGGGGCCATGTCATTACTTTCAGGGTGTGCTGTTCTTCTTGCTCCTTTAGATAGTTCTTACACACTAATGCAGTGTGTTTTGGGTCGTTGTCATGCATCAATGTAAAGTTACGGCTTATTATACGCAATGCTGATGGCACTGCATGATTCTGGAGTATTGCAAAATAATTTTCCTTCCTCGTTACACCCTGCACTCTGCATAAATCTTCCGTCCCAGCAAAGGAGAAACAACCCCACACTAACACAGAACTACGCCCTTGCTCCACTGTAGGCATAATGCAGTTCGGGATCACTTTTCGGTTTTAGATCTTCGGACATAAACTCGTCGATTTTGCCCAAAAACCTCAAACTTTGACTCGTCACTCCAAAGCACGTGTTTCAAATCATCTAACGACCAATCTAGATGACAACGGGCCCACTGTAGCCGTTTTGCTCTATTGCTCCGACGTAATAAGGGTTTTCGAATGGCAATGCTTCCATGAAGGTCCGCTTGTTGAAGTCGACGTTTTACCGTACTCGCCGAAACTTGTTCTTCACGGCCGCGATTGACTTCGGCTGCTATTTGTGGCGCTGTTAATTTTCTATTGCGTTTGCTTAATAATACAATTCTCAAATCTTCGGCTTTTGTTGTTTTCCTAGATGCTCCGGGACGAACACGATTTTCTATAGTTCCAGTTGTCCGATATCGCTTTACGATGTCATTTACTGTTGAACTTCTCATATTTATTTTTTCAGCAATTTGTCGCCCCGAATATCCTTCTTCAAACAGCGTAATAATGCGTGAACGTTTTTCTACGCTAGTAGGCTTGCCACGTGCCATTTTGAAGGAAATTTTCTTAAAACTTTCGCGCAAAAACGACAGAAGCACACCAACACACGTTTAACAATAAAACGAAGCAAATTTATATCTTTACGCCTGTGATAAATAAACAAGAGTGATACTGCGGTATATTTCCTAAATGTATTGTTCGCTAATAATCCCCAAACGACCCGTTTCAAAAGATCGGTACTTCCGAGAAATTCTTGGAATGATAACGACCTTATTGTGGTCGTCGCAATATTTCTACTTTACATAATAATTTATGGCTTTAATCCCTTAGAAAAGAGTGCAAGCTTAATATTTTTCTAATTTTCTGTATTAATAATTGTATACAGTGTGATATAATAGATTTTTATTGTATGATCAAGCCAAATTGTGTGCGTAGTGACCTCTACAGGCATGCTCTCCATATGGACAAGGTCGCGTGGCGCACGATGCCGTCATATTTCGCCCGACAACTTAAATTTTACACACTTCATTTTGAAACCCCAAAAAATTTAAACAATCACCAATGCCAAGGTTTATAGAATAACAGCTTGCTTGGTAATTTTCAGCCAATTAGAACCTGCGCGGTAACTACGTCAACTACCGTGATCGTCCAAATACTTGCGATGCATCAAGAGCTTCATAATTGTTTATATAATTGTCTACTTTGTTATATTCAAATTAAGAAACACTACCTTCCAATAGCAAATTTTATAGCGTAATTGAACAGTAGATAATCAAATTAACAATGACAATTAAATATTTAGCCCGAGGTAATTATCATTTCCTGTTAAGATTCGATTTAATTCCTTGGGCCAAAATAATTTTTTTAAGCGGTCTGATTTTTTGAAGCAGTTAGATTTTGAAATTCTTGTTAATTAATCCAACTTCTTTGGGATCCCCTTTCTTTTTTCTTTTGAGGTTGTTTAAGTTGCTTTAGCGGCAAGTGCAATCTAAATGCATTTATTTTTTTTTATAGATTATGTCCATAATTAGGTGTTCAAATTAAATTAAACCATCATGGTGTGTACTTCCTAATTGATTTAATTTTTTTCACTATTTTTTTTTATGCTACCGGTTTCGGATAGAACCTCTCTTCAGCTGTTAAAGAATTTATTATTTCGTTATTTAACATTTTTTAAATGTTATTTTGTAAAGTTTTGATGATTTTGTCAGCATAATTTCAAAATATAATTGAATTGAAACGTGCTTGGAACATCTTTGACACCTACTGCGCTGAAGAACGAAGATTTTGAACTAGCTTTGAAATTAGTCAGAAATCTAAAATTTCTCCAAATCATTTCAAGGCTACTGTTTTACATGCTTGCTTTTGTTGTTTAGTGAACTTGAAGGTAGGTATCAAAAAACTGTGAAGACGGGAAATATATTCATTCAACACCAACGATTCATATAATGAATTAGCATTGAACATTTGACAAAATCGCAACAAGAAATCAAAAAATTTTCCTTCATATGTATTCGATTACATCAAATTACACGTGCGTTGTTGATAATTTACATTTTGTTTCATCTAACACAACATAATCATTTTACAACCTCTCCATTTTTTAATTGAAATAAAATTGTTAGCAAAAATTAACACATTAATGCAATAAATAAATAGACGTATTTAAGCATGTTTGTCACGAATTAGCAGTTACATATTTATAAAATGTTACCTTGAAACGTATTAAAGCGTTGAAGGTATACGTAAGTACATAATATGTAAGTTCTTAGTAATCTAAAATACGCAGTAACGTATTAAATCAAATTTACTTCGTTCTGTCGAAATCGAATAGGCTTTTACGCAGTTTTTGTTTATTTCAGCCTTATATCTTGCTGAAAAACAAAATTGTGTCCGGCCCATTGGTTTCCAAAACGTAGAAGATTGTCACGCAATAAGTCTTTATACGTCACAGATGTCATTTTGTTTGTGCAAAACACTATCCCACTTTTATCGCGGAATCCAATCGCTGCCCAATTCATCACAGATCCACCCCCTAATTGTCTGGTCATTTTCACTTTTGGTTCCTTTCTCAGATCATGATAATAATGCGAGTACCCATCCGGTCCGTCCAAATTAAAACGTTTCTCATCGGAAAATATAACTTTTTCCCATCGTTTCTTCCAGGATACGTGTTCTTCAGCAAATCTCAACCTCGCTTCTTTGTGTTTCGCCGAAAGTGGCGGTTTTCTGAACATTTTCTTCCGGGATATTACTGGTGACGCCTTTAAAATCCTTTGAACATTACGCACGTGCGTTTGTACCCTGTTCTCTCGCCGACGCAGAAGAATTGGATGTACACCGCAATATCATGCGTTTATCCCGCTCACTTACAGCTTTAGGTCGCCCCTGACCTTTTGGTTTGCCGTAATTTTCCGGATCTTTTAGGAAATTTCTAACGCAATGATCGCTTCTTCGTAACCGACGAGCAATTTCCTTCTTACTAACACCATCCTGGTGCCAGAGTAGAACTTTACCCCTTTCTATCAAGGATACTTGCTTTTTTCTACCCATATTGCAAACACTTTATAAAATATAATTTCTCGTAGTGAAATGTGTACACTTTACCAGCACAATCGCTGCATATAAAGAGAAGTATCAAATTAAACCATTTTTGCTTATACAGGTAAACCTCGTTTTGCGCCGGTTCGTTTTACGCCGATTCACAATTGCGCCGGTTGGTGTCAGACGAGAATTTCCCTGTTCGGCTAGGGAATCCCCATCTTCAGACGGCGAACAGGCGACGCGATTTTAGTGTTTATACGTTGTTTTATTCTACTACCGAGTACACGAGCAGCTTGTTGTGTGTATTAGTTTTTGTTTTGTTTTTAAGAAGAACAAAAAGGTACGAATATATTTTTTAATTTATTATTATTATAATGCAATAATAGTCGAATATTTGTAGTTTCATTATGGGTGACAATAGTGATTCAGAACCCAAACATTGTGCGAAAAAAGCACGAAAGAGCATCTCTCTGGAGACAAAAATGAACGTAATTAAACGGATAGAGGACGGTCAAACCCGACCGTTTGTCTGCAGAGCTCTAAATTTACCTCCGTCCACTGTGACAACAATTATGAAAAACGCCGAGAAAATAAAACATTCCGCTCAACAGACAACGGCTGTAAGTGTAAAGCACGTAACTTACAGCCGGAGCAAAAATGTTGAGAAAATGGAAATAATGTTAGCATTATGGGTTGATGACGCCAATCAAAAAAATATTCCTCTAACACAAGCAGTCATATGTGAAAAAGCAAGGTTGATTTTTTCTGATTTGAAGGCCCAAGAAAACACTGGCGAAACATTTTTGGCAAGCAATGGGTGGTTCGCGAGATTCAAATCTCGAACTAATATCCGCAGCATTAAATTAAGCGGTGAAGCAGCGAGCGCTGATTTAGCAGCAGCGGCAGCTTATCCTAAAAAATTTCAAAAAATTGTGGAACAAGGCAATTACCCTGCAGATCTCATCTTCAATGTTGATGAAACAGGCCTCTATTGGAAAAAGTTGCCATCGAGAACGTTTATATTTCGAGAAGAACGTAGCGCCCCTGGATTTAAAGCGGCCAAGGATAGACTGACTGTTCTCTTGGGATCAAATGTTTCCGGTTCCTTAAAATTAAAGCCAATGGTAGTGTACCATTCCTAAAGTCCACGGGCTTTCAAAGGTCTGGACAAAAGCTCCCTGCCAGTTTTCTGGAGGTGGAATAAAAAAGGTTGGGTCACTCAGGAGATTTTCTCAGATTGGTACAAAAATTATTTCTGCCCTACAGTCGTTAAATTTTGTGACAGAAATAACCTTCCAAAGAAAGCAGTCCTTCTATTAGATAATGCCCCAGGACATCCGCAAAATCTAGAAATGATAAACACGGAATTGGATGTCAAGGTAATTCACATGCCCCCTAACACAACCTCCATGTTACAACCCATGGATCAGGGGGTAATTTCCACCTTCAAAGCATACTATTTGCGTATAACATTGAAACAAATGATTAAGGCGATAGATACTAATTCCAGTCAGACCGTTAAAGATTACTGGCGGTCATACGACATTTTAAAAGGAATCGAAAACCTTAAAACTGCTTGGGACGAAGTAACAACGAATTGTCTAAACGGCGTTTGGCGTAAACTTCTGCCGGGATTTGTATCAAGTTCAAGTGAAGAAGAGAACATAAAAGAAGATATTATCAGGCTTTCACGTGAATGCGGATTCGAAGAAGTTACAACCGAAGATGTGACCGAACTGTTAGACGTGCATGACCAACCACTCTCAAATCAAGAATTGGAAGAGTTGATGGAGGAATTAGATCGCCCTCAATCAGAAAATCTCGAAGAAGAAGAGAAGGAAGATGAGAAAGAAAATGATGGGAAAACTTTAAAAACGGCTGATTTAATTCGCATCCTTTCTTCTATAGAAACGTTGACAGATGAACTCTGCGAGATAGACGGGGATTTCAATCGAAGCGCAAACGTTAAAAGAAGCATCACAGCTGCAGTTCGACCTTATGCTATGATTCTACAAGAAAGGAAGCAACAATCAAAGCAAATGAAACTGGACGACTTTTTTCAAAAAATGTGAAATGTGAAAAGTCCTACTGACATATTAGAGAATTAGTACATTGATTTACTTTATAAAATTTATTAATTATATTGGGATTATTATTATTTGTAAAAGAATAAAACCTTTTTTTATTAAGTACATTTATAATTTATTTTGAATATAACATATATAGGCTATGTAACAAATAAACATGTTCAAGTATTCTTAGAAATTTGACTCGGAACCTAACCTCATATCGACCATTGTATTTTTGCTCGTTTTACGCCGATTTTTTTTATGCCGGTGTCTCGCGAAACGGAACCCCGGCGTAAAACGAGGTTTACCTGTATTAATGTAATAAATGCGCAGGGTCTAAATTTTTGTCGCATTTAAAAATTCCTATTTCGATCTGGGAAAATCCCAATTACCCCTCATAAAGCAATAAATACCCAGAAATATCTATAAATGGACTATTTACATAATAAGTATTAATATAACCCTCATTTACATTTTATATAAAGTCCATAAACTTTGTTTCGTAAATAAAAACGATACCGCGTCTATGTTTTTGTCGGGTACTGTATATCTTACCGTTTAGCTGCCATTAGTTACACATTAAAAGAAAAAGTTTAAAAATAGAAATAGATACTGCACGATTACTTTGTTATGATTTTAATTAACCCACCGTTACTACGTAATACGTTCGTTTTCGACTTTTTAGAACTGGGCTCTCATTGTAATCTAAAGAAAAAAAAATATGCAAATGTTATTAACAAATTGCATACGATCTCTTCCAGCTTGATAACTTTGTTAATAGAGTCTCGTTGTATTACGTACAAAACACATATAAACACGCTAGTAGAATATAAATTGCAAAATTTAAAGGCATATACGTATGCGACGGATAGTATAAAGAACCGATCTGGGTACGATTCATATTAGCATTCATTACCTAAATATGTAAAAACGATAAATACTTGATCGAAGAGGTTTCGCGCTTAGTCCATTATTAAGCTATCGCGAGTTGCTTACGCCTTCACATACGCAATCTAGTCACATCGTGAACTATGATTCCGATCGTTTTCATAGTATTTCCCGTGTTCGTTTCAGTATTAGCAGCGCCGGTATCTCAGTTTCGCGTAATAAAAGAGTGGAATTACATTAATTACACATGGCTCAATTACGAAACGCAAATTCGCGCCGTAGAACGACGCGATTACATTCCTCAGAATAATCTCGTGGCCGGTATTAGCTTTTACGATGGATTCTATTACTTGGCCGTTCCCAGGATGAAACTTGGCGTTCCGGTTACTTTGGCAAGGATAAACTCGGCAAATCCCAGACCTGCGCCTTTACTAGAGCCGTATCCTTCGTGGGAAATGAATCAAATCGGTAATTGTACGTCTTTACAAAATGTGCAAAACATCGCGGCGGACGCGCAAGGGAGATTATGGATTATAGACGGAGGTAAAACGAGGACGTTAACTAGAACGCCTGATACCACCTGCTCTCCAAAGCTTATGATTTACGATATTAAAGAATCGAAAATTTTTCTGTCTTACACTTTCCCAGTAGAAGTCGCTAAGCCATCCGTGAGTTTCTTATACGATTTAGTAATAGACAATTCGGATGGAGGTTACGCCTATATAACGGATAACAGCAGATTAGATCCGGGTTTAATAGTGTATTCACTCGGTCAGAACAAATCATGGAAAGTACGTGATGAAAATACGATGCGTGCTGATCCATTAGCCGTAGAATTTAAAATTAATGGTGAAATAATCAGAACTCCCATTAATGTTGCCGGTATAGCGCTTGGTCCGAAAACAAACATAAATGAACAGAACATCAC
>CACRWG010005160.1:0-10963 GCA_902654985.2 Oryctes borbonicus
ACATTTAAGGAAATTATGAAAAGGAAATAAAAAGGAAATTATGAAAAGGAAATAAAAAGGAAATTATGAAAAAAATTATGAAAAATATGATTGTGTATAAAAGCTAATAAGAAGAGGAATAATAAAAATGCTTCACGCGGAGCCCCATTTAATGCGGCCGTGATTAAAGTTGTCGCCCGCTTATTGTTATCTGTATGTGCTTTTTCGTTCTTTTTTTATTATTTTGTTCAGTTACATGTAATAGATTTTACATTCCATGAATATGCTTGTACATATGTACGTACAAGGTATACGGTTTCCGAGATGGAAATGCTAAGATGCCAAAACGAGAATATCGTATACGTTTCCCAAACCGGAAACATCCTAGCGGAAATGTATTTCGAAGACTGGATCTCCGTGAAATTAATTTATTCAATGCAAGAAGAAAAAATTGTTAAAAATTGAAAAATGTTAAGTTCAGCCGCTCTTTCCACCATCTTCATCAACACAATCTTATATAGGATTCAAGTAGATGACGACTTTTTCAGACGTATTTGTTAGAGCGATGAGCCTGTGATTACCAATGATGATGTATTGGGCATAGGAAAATCCGTTGGAATTTCGAGAATATGGTCACCGAAGAAAGTTTTACGTTTGGCTAAGCATCCAAATCTACCAAATCTTCTTAGTGTCAACCTCAATGTATTGGAACATGTTATCGACGAGACACTATTGAACCTGCGCCACAACAGGATTTACATGCGTGATGTGGCATGAAGAGAACGATTGGATGAGCACTTCCTAAACAGATGGAGTGGTCGCGGTGGTTCCAGCTTACGGCCCCGATCTTAATCCTTTTGAGTTTTTTTGTTTGGAGTTTTATTAAAAAAAGACAGAATTAACGCAAATTATATCGGAAAAGTTCGAATGAGTAATACAGACGATACCTCGTCACTACAACTATGCTTAGAAACAGAAGAATTTTAATTCTAACAATTATGTTGGTAAAATTGATTTACTACCAGATAAATGTCCAAAAATGTATCAATTATGTCTGTAATTCAACGTTTCTTTCAATATGTATTATTTTGAGAATAAATAATTTCGAGAACAATACAAACACAATCCAATACCTACCATTACAATAGCATGTACTACCGAACGCAGTGTATCGTCGCATATAGCTTTATACACTCCTTGTATAGTTCGATCTTGGCAGTCACGTAACCAATTTTCATACATTCGCATCAAATCGATACTACTTCACAGTCAGTTGACATATTAGGAAATTGTACTTTCGTTTCACTTGTTATTTTAAATATAGTTGGCAGCTTTATATAATCTCAACCCAAGAACTTTACTCTTTAACTAAGTTTTCTAAATGGTTTTAAAGGATTTAAACATGAATAGATCTAAAATTAATTTTTATGGCGAATTTTATGCATCGCGTATATAAATATAAATAATTATAATTCGCTCGATATTCTTAATTATTTATAAATAATGGAGGCAAAAAAAAAAAACAAGAAAGATAGTTTACTATTTCTTCATAGCAAAGCAAGAAATATGAAGTTTTAGATTAAAAAAAGCAGCAAATCATATTAAATCTATTCTAAAATTTTAGAGATTATAGTGAATTGTCGAACAATAGATTCACATCTTCAATCTTTGGAGAAGTAGACTCTAGCTAATGCAAGAAACCTTTCGATATATTGCCCGAAACTCCGAGAAATACTCAATCCAACTAACTAAATTTGAATCACTATAATGTACAATAATCTCAAATTATATCTCTCGGAAACTAAGATAGGAAGGTATAGGGAATATTGATGAAAGTTGATACGAATAAGGCATATAAAATCGTGACGATATACAGAGAGTTAAAACACTAAACTTGTATCGTGAGCACTAGAAACTGAATAGTCTGTATGCTTGAATATAATATTAAGCTTATTATTTTATTATTGTTAGCGTTATTGAAAATAACACCCTCGATTTTCTCAAAATTTTAATATCCTTTTCTATTTTACATCAAATTCACAACCAATAAGCAAGAAAACTGAACTTTACTTTTTAACGATAAAATATAGTACTGCTATCACTATCTTCCCCCTTCCCGCTGGGTGGTCACGCTGTATACTAATAGCATTAATTAATATTTAACAAAAGCTATTGGTAACAAAGGAGCGAATAGACGCTAAGACAATCGATCCTTTTTAATTCGATTCGCCTTTGAGAAAAGACGAATTTCGCTGAGCGATTTATTTAAAAAGTAATTTCAAGTGCTGTGGCGTTAACATTTTATTTCAAGAGCAAAGTTAATTCTAAAAGTTCTATCATTTGAAAGAACGCGCGATAATTATCAAAGCTCTGTGGCAAATAATTAAAACAGGTCAATTACATGATAATAGCCAAGCCAAAATACTTTAAAATCCAATATCGTCGGAATTAGAATAAACTTTCTTGAAATGTGTTATGCGGTCTCACCTGTAATTCGATGGAAAATTATGCGGGTTGGTAGAGGAGCAAAAGTGGCAATGGATCTTGTCTTTGTACGGTAAGTGTGGCAATATCCTTTTAGTTCGGAATTTCATTTCGAATTTAAAATGAACGGAATATAAAAACGTACTTTTATTGATTTTCGCCCTTAGATGCACCGAAATAAAGCTCCGTTTGTAATAGCGCTTGCTTTTATCTATTTATTAAATGTCTACGTAATGCATGTAAGATTGTCAGCTTGTAATTTTGTAATTTAATTCTAGTAATTTAGGAAATGTTGTTTTTTCCTAAAGCTAAGTTCAACATAGTAATCTAAATTATTTACTCTTTATCCATTGCAACCCGCGACTTGTTACAAAAAAAAGTGCTTTAAAATTGTGATTTGTAATAGAATACGACTTGTAAAAGGAAAGTGCTTTTTAGATAGCCCACTCGAAGGCCCTTTTTTAGATTTTTAAAATTCTCTTTTTGCTAAAGTGTTTTGTTACTATCTACGTACCTTACCTTTCTACATTTATTTATCATAAAAATAAATTTCCTGAAATGTAAATAGGTTTATTTATAATGTTATTTTACTATATAGACAGAACTAGTTATAACTACAGTGGGCAAATTCGGGTGCGCACCATCGGCGTATTAATGTGTCATTTCCGCGATTATTTTCTTCTTTTCTTCTTTTTACAGTTTTTCTAGATCTTCTTCTGTCACATCTTCATTGCTTCTTCATCGTAGAAATTTAGTTTAGTTTTTCTAAGTCCGTTTCTTATAACTTGTTCGTGTGAAGCTCCTTTTAATAATTAACCAGATTTTTGAAAGGTTTGATGATAAAATGCGGATTTAATAACGTAAATATTTAATGGTTGTGGAAAAATAATATAATTTTTTTCAAAATTTAAATATCGTGTGATATATTCTTGCATTCAGAAAAATGAATCCCCTCGTAAATAGTCCAAAATAATAATGAATCAAATAGATTTAAAATAACGACCAGTGCTACCAACATTATTAATGCTGGTCGTCATTTGAATTTTTTCTTGTATAACCAAAAAAAATTGTATAGTGAGTGTAGATGTGTTATTCCATACAATTTGATGAATATGAATCCTTGGATCTTATGGGCACCATTATTTGTTTAGACAGTCAGAGAATAGTCAGAAACGCTGCATGTCTAGAATCTTTAATGTAAATCAATAAGTTTTATACAATTCGACACCCATTTCCAGAAACCTTGTATACGCTATGAAATAATGAAGCGTATTTTCTACGTCAATATTTTCTATTTTTCAGATCTATAATTGCACTATCGCAACAAATTACAGTTATAACGGACGCTGAGAGCGTAGAAATTTTGTACATTATATCCACACTTATGTAAGAAAACAAGAGAGTAGATTGGTAACGGAACACAAAAAGAACATTCTGTATAACCGAAAGTACGTTACAGCTTACAATCTAAATCCGTTATAGCCGGAATCTACTGCATTATCTTCCTTGTAGCAGCTAATATCCAAAGAATAAAGGATGAAATTGAAAAGCTGTTTGTTTGATAAAGCACAACGTGCTCTAATGCCGTTTCTTGAAAATGGGAAATGTAATCCACATTGGCGTACTAAAATTTAGGTTGGAACGTTCTTCTTTATCTTTGGTTTATTTTATTCGTACACGTACGAGGATATTTGTAACCAACATAGCCCAACACGAAATTGTATTATATACCGTTCCAGAGTGATTTCAAAGAGGAGGCACCGGTCAATGACTTCCATTCAAGGTTAAGCTACATTCATTACATATCCGTACGAAATTCAAAAAAGTTGGCGGATTTCCTACACATACGTACAGGGTGAATTTGGCGAAATTCGAACAGAGATGAAATTGAAATTTGCCGTATATTGACGTTTATAGTTATTATGAGTACATAGTCTAAGATACAATACAAGTGTTAAAAGGGAGTAAGTAACTTATGAGAAAAACAAGAGCATTTTTGACACGTGCATTGTACAATACTTTTTCTACATACACAGTTCTTTTTACGCTGAAAAGCTATGAGATTTCGATAATTCGTTTCATAAGTTAAAAATTAACAATGTCAATTTTTGCCGGAATCAGCAACATAAAAGCTTCTTTGATGCAAAGCTGAAAACTCTAAGAAGGACACTCACTACTCTAGCGAGTAAAGAGTTTAAGATATTGCCCGTTAAAGAAACAGAGAGACTTCGCAAAAATCTCAAATTAACAAAACTATACAGGGGATGTTGAAGAAAATTGACATGAATTGAAGGCCAACATATCGTTGAACAACATTTTATGTTGTGCATCTCAATATTTGTCGATTTAAAAACTCTTTGTCTAAATTGCTCAAAAAAAAAAGAATTATCTCCCGCACACTGGCTAGGTGGACACAGTGTATATTTGTATGTCAAATTTTAATTTCACCTTTGAAGAATAAATAATATTTTCCAAACGGTTGAATTACGCTGTGTATACATAAACTACAAGAATACGTAAGGCAATCTTCATGGTACCGAACGTCCGTAAAGAACATGGCGAAATAAAAGAACACGATGACAGCGATAGGCACTATTAAATCCCATTCAACGTGCGTCATCTCCGGAGCCGATTGTTTCCCGTTTCTTCTGTTTTCTTTGTAGGCGGAATTCGCATTCGTGAGTAAGCTCTTTATCAACGCCTAATGCTCGTAATTGAATGCTTCGCTTTCGTGGTTCGCCGAATTTCCTTCTTCGCATTGTAACGAAATTGAATTTGACGTCATGAAGATAGCACAACGATTTGATATATTTATGGAACCTTAATTTGATTTTATCCGAAAACACGGTAATTTAATAACATCTAATAATGTGTGAAAATATAAATATAATTTCTCGGAGTTGTTTAACAAAAGTGGCCAATTTATTTAATGCTACACTGTTACTACACTACAATACACTACAAACTACACTACACTAATACTACAATGCTCCTAACCGTGAGTTAATTTGGAAGACAATTGTTGGTGATTTCCAAAAAACTGATTTAACTAAAATTGCGTCTAGATCCGGAAGACTCAAAAATGCTCACGAATGTCTCAAGAAAATGACAGCACATCGGTCTGTCGAACTTTGAAAAGACGTCACTATCATGCTTGCAAAATAAGTTCAGGAAGACGATTAGGACAGAAGAGTGAAATTTTGCGACAGGATAATGATGCGACTTGCTAATAATGATTTTTCAACTGGACCTGTTTTTCTGACGAAGCAACATTTGAGTTTAATGGTTCTGTAAACCAACAGAATATGAGATATTGAGCAGATGAAGATACGAGCCAATCACATGCAGTATCCTTAGAAGGGTGATGTTTGTGCCGCAATAATGCTTATTCGTATTATAGAACCGTTTTCGGTTGAAGGAAAGTCCTCGCTTATCCTCATTTGACATTTAAAAATTTTTTTCTACCCCCATCCTCCGGGAGTGTGGAGTTTGTGGATATTTGTGGTTAGATAATAAATCCTATAAATTCCAGTCCTATATTTCAAAGTACTTAATTTTCTTAATAGCATTTTAGCAAAAATTTCAACGTAGTGTTAGTATTCCATAGAATTAATTAATTAGGCAAAGCTTCATTTGTATTGCATTTGTAGATTGTAGATACTTTTACAAACCTTCCTTTTAAATCCCAAATAAAAAGTAGGTATCAATACAACACTAAACAATAAATTCCGTAAAACTTTTCTTATTAGATCATTTACATCAAATTTACTTAATTAACGTTGCTAAAGCTAATAACATTCGAAAGCTTTTTGTTCGTTTGAAGTTCTCCTTTTTGCTAGACTGCAGTCGTTCATCACTGCCATCGTTTGCGCGATGAGGCACTTGTTCGTTTTCCATTAGGTATATTTTTTTCCAAGGGGTTCTTTAGCCGGATAATCCATTACGTTCGAAACTTTATCATTGTCGCTTCAGAAACATTATTTACAATTTTCTCGATCATTAAAGAACTGTGCGCTTTTAGAAGTGATTCTATCCATTTCGTCCGCAGTAATTATTGCTCTCGCCCATTTACTTTAGATCTAAATGTGAGGCAGGGACATTCCGTAGAAAAATACTCGGTTGGTCATTTCTGCTTTTGTAAACGTTAGGTTGACTAAATATTACCTTAGCGCTAATTTGTATGCAAATTTCGTAAATTGTATATTTAGTCATTCGGTTACCGTACCGTTTAACCTTTATCGACAAAACGCTATGCCAAAAAATAAATAAATAAAAGCTACGATTATGCTCGATACTGAATTTTCCGACGTTTTTATCTTATTTTTCAACGTATTTGGTTCTTTGAAAAAGTAAAAGGAATTTGCTTCCATGCAAGAAGAAGAAAACACCAATGTAGCTCCGTATTGAGAACAAACATTATTTCTAAATAGATGGGAGAATCTAGTCGAGAACCAAACTTATATAAATATAAGGCTGTTTCTCTTTATCGCCATTATAATTGTTAAAAAAATCTATCTATCTACAAGCAAATCGACAATTAAAGTCTGATGAAGTTCATCCTGGAGACTTTAAGGTAAAATTAAAGTGAATCTTGTAATTTGAGACTTCGCAGCTCTATATTTTCTTATAGTTCGTGTTTGTTATTAATTACGTTATTACAATATGTGAATAAACAGAAAGATCATTGTTACGCGTTGTATCAAAATTTCAAATTTTGGATTTGTTTGATAGAGCACCTCCTACTGAATAAAAGCTCTGAAAGATAATGTAAAAGTTTTAATAAAGTATAGTTTGGATCGGCCTAAGCCAGCTATTTTGTGTGAGCGGGTGAACCATTGAACAAATTATTTTGTTGTTAGAATTTAGAACTTGAAGTGCGGTAGTTTAATATAAAGCTTCATACACCTCTTGTCATTCTTTCCTTTCTATATAAGACTCTTGCGTTTAATCGTTACTCCTTTATACATGCATTTTTCAAATTTCCTACGTAGTGGTCCGGGATTGTGTCCATTTATTGTCCATTTTAACAGTTACCCCAATGGTGAACGTTGATTATTATACACCACATATAGCAAAACCCGGAAGATGATTCTATTAAATTACACAATCTTTTTTAAAGAATATATGTTAGCCCTCCTGTGAAATCTTTTTTTTTTGATTTGATTTGAATTTTCAATGCACTTGCCTTAAATACAATCGCGTCATTAACATTGTGCCAAATTCGATGTAAACATGACCGCGCTTTTTCCACTCGTGGTTTGCGCTATTGGCGTTTTTCGCCTTATGGTCGCTTCCGAATCAATAAATTTTTATTGCACCTCACACGAGATCTGTCGTTCGAAGTCTTGATATTTTGAAATAAACTTATGAACTGAATATTTATTCAGCCATACTTATTTATTGCGCAATGTTTTTATTCGACATTACCAGCCTCTTTGCATGCCTGCGGTCTGGCACAGATTTTGCGAATCGCATATACTTGTAATTTTACACTGTAAAAGATATAAATAAAGATACAATTTATGTCAGAAACCGTTGCAACTGAGAAACGATTTTCTGCAAAAAACAAAGGTACTTTTCGACTGAAGTTGCATCACTCGTGAAATAGGAACTGGACATAACATACATAAATATAACAACGTCGACATTTATTGCTTGGGTTGAGGTCTCGTCCTTATTAAATTTTCGAGTTGAAAGACTTCATTATTTACTTAAAAATAAGTATTTTTTAATGTACAGTAATAACTTAAAATAAAAGCAGATAAAATAAATTACGGTAATCTTAGAAAAGATGTGATAAAAACACGTTATAAGTTATTTCGTAAATCCTGAAATAAATTACTCTGTCGAAGTCCTGTATTATAGCTATCAAAACTTCGTAATAACAATGAAATTAACTTCCATGGAGTGTCAAAAAGTCTCCGCGCGAATAAAGGCACAATAGCAGCTAATCCCATTTTTATTATTCTTCGTAAATCCCCAGTTGATTGATCGTAAATTTTTATTATTTCATCTGGCGCACAGAAATAATACGTTTTCTCACCTTGTATGTTATCCTGCAATTCTTTTCTAAAGGTATGCACAATTCACAGTAGATTTACTACAATTCCCAAACACATAAAGAAAATAACTATGTAGACTGTAACAATATTAAATATCTAACTTATTTATTTATTTATTTATATATTTTATATATTTATTTATTATATTTATTAAATATCAAACCTAAAAGATCTGCTCGTTTTAGATCTATTAGATTGCATACGTAGTCCAAAATAATGCAATTTCTGCCGATTTCAAATATTTATCTTTCCGCTCTGAAGCCTAATTTAATTCTTTCAGTTAACGCTATAAATATTTGAAATTCTGGCACTATTGCATACTATCCACTCTTTCAATTCAACATTTCAAAGCGAATCGTAAACTTTTCCAAATATTTTGTGGAAATATGTACCCAAGTAAATTTGTTACATTACTTACTTTGTCATTTCGTCAACTTAAAGTAAATTTTGAAACAGATACAAAATTCAATTATCTATAAAGGTAAACAAAAAAAAACGTAGGCTGCAATATGAAAGGTAAGAATAACTTCAACAGACCCGTTTACAAGATATTTTTAGATAGCGGTAAACATGCACGTGAAAGTCGTACTGACCTAGATATCTTAAGAATGTCAATAACTATATCAGTATGACACAATCACGGCTTAATAGATGTACGACATACTACCACTAAGTAATTCAATTGCAGGGTCAAGGAAATTGACAAATCGCTCCATTGGCTTAACGATATTATGTCACCTAATTGAAGAAATTACATCGTGAAGACATTAACACGTCACTCATTTACTCGGTAACCTAATATGTAGTCAGACGTCTTCGTTCGAGAAATGTTGACATTAACATATGCACGTATATACCATTAGCAATGAACAAGTAGTGTGGAGGTATACATCTACACTTAAGCTGGATTATAAAAACGAAGTTAATATTATTAATTATTTTGATTATACAAGGGCATCAAAATTAACGGATTAACGGATCACTATTGGTTCTACGAAATTTATTAAATTGGCAAATTACCTATCTTTTTTGAAGCTGGTCAAATGAGGTTAACACAAAAAACGATTCAATATCGCGTTTACTATTTTCTTAAATAGAACAACACCTTGTATATTTTCATAATGTTTACATCCTTTAAGCTTTGCTTAAAGCTTAAGCTTAGTGAGCTTTGTCATTTGCAAATGTGAGAGTTCATTTATTTACAATTTGTAGTATTGGGCAGTAGCGTTTATTTAGAAATCGACTTTTGAAAAAAAATTTTTTAAATTCAGCATTCCCTAAAAACAATATTTTGAAATTCGACTTTTTACAAACAAAAAGGAACTATATACTGTATGTAAAGGATGTTTGCGAAATTTTCACATTTCTCCGAACTTTCCGAACTGTTAAGGCTTCTTAACATTTTAGTTTTGTTTTTATGACAACAAATTCATTAGTTTCATTTATTGTACTTTCTAAAATCATAATTCCATTCTTTTTTTTCTTTTTTTTTTCTTGTAAAATTGCATTAAATCAAATAATCCCAAGTTCGGCAAGCGCTTAAGGAAAAGGTTGCATTGTAATGGGGAATAATTTTAGAAACACACATACATATACCCGTTTTATTCTCCACTTTTTTTTTCTCAAAAACATCAGTAATTTGTTTCGATTTAATACGAAGATAATTCGGAACTTTCCAGCCTCAACATGATGAAATTCTGGTATTGCGCTTGTGTTAAAAGATATTTTTGAAAATGTTTAAAAATGCTTTACAGTTGTTTGTGTCAATCGATACTGGCGCTTTTGTAAAAATCGAAAAAGGTGAATATCAAGCCAACACTGTGTTCTTGTATTTGCAATACGTCTACGCAAATTAAAGCCGATATGGACGCTGATTACCAGGACCCGGCATCATCATTTGCTACAGTTACATTTTGGCCAGCTAAATTTAAACGCGGTCGTACCAGTTTGGTTGATGATGAACGTTCGTGACAGCCAAACATTGCAACCATTACCGATAATAACAATAAAAGTTTGCCGTTTCTTGTAAAATTGCATTAAATCAAATAATCCCAAGTTCGGCAAGCGCTTAAGGAAAAGGTTGAATTGTAATGGGGAATAATTTTAGAAACACACACATATACCCGTTTTATTCTCCACTTTTTTTTCTCAAAAACATCAGTAATTTGTTTCGGTTTAATACGAAGATAATTTGGAACTTTCAAGCCTCAACATGATGAAATTCTGGTATTGCGCTTGTGTTAAAAGATATTTTTGAAATTTTTAAAAATGCTTTACAGTCGTTTGTGTCAATCTATACTGGCGCTTTTGTAAAAATCGAAAAAGGTGAATATCAAGCCAACACTGTGTTCTTGCATTTGCAATACGTCTACGCAAATTAAAGCCGATATAGACGCTGATTACCAGGACCCGGCATCATCATTTGCTACAGTTACATT
>CACRWG010005163.1:0-10940 GCA_902654985.2 Oryctes borbonicus
GCCACCGATGCCAGCGTTTTGGGCACTCGTCCGAATGCTGTAGGCTGGCGGCGAGATGCGCAAGATGCTCGGGGGAGCACTTAACCGCGAACTGCGAGCTGGAAGCAAGCGGCGCACGTAAGTGTGCCAATTGCGGGGCGGAGCACCCGGCCACGTACAGAGGCTGTACGGTGTTCCAGAAGCTGACGAGCCGTCAGACAGTCGCTCGGCATGCGGAGCAGGCTCCCAAGCCCAAACCGCCGCCGACAAAGACCGAAAAGGCGTTCCCCGAACTGCCGACACGCACCGCACAGGACGACGAGCTGTTAAGCTCCCAGAACGTGCGCAAGTGCGCGCAGAAAGGGGAAACAGCTTCTGGTGGTAACCGCGCCACGTACGCCGCGGTTGCCAACGGTTCCCAAAAGCGGGCAAAGGTGACCTCAGTGAAGGTCGCTCCCTCCAAGCCGGCAAAGAAGAAGGAGACAAAGCCGAAGAAGGTCCCGAAGAAGAGCGAGAAGCCGGAGCTAGCTCTTCTTCGCAGAAGAAAGGTGGCGAAACCTCCGAGAAGGGTCCCGGAGCCTGAGGCTACCACGAGTGACGAGTCCGACGAGGAGCCTGCGGTATCTTCACAGGACTCGCTACGCTGCTTCAGACTCCTGAAGCAAGCCGCAGGGAAGGCGGTGATCGGGTTCAAGAAGCTCGAAAGGATTTCAAATCCTCTTGAGAAACTTCAGTTTCTCATGGAGCTGGCGGAATCCATCTTCGCGCCATGAACTGCACGCCGAGAAGTCTCCGAATCGTAACCTGGAACGCCCAAGGAGTCCTCCACAAGAAACTCGAGCTCACTCAGTTCCTTGTGGACCACAGGATTGATATCGCCTTGATCTGCGAAACGTGGCTTAAGGCTAATCAGAAATTCAAGATCCCGAACTACCACGTCTATGGAACGGACAGGCCGACCCAAGGAGGAGGAACCGCTGTTCTGGTGAAAAGGCGCATCATGCATTCGCAAATCTGCCTCCCTGCTAACAGCATGGAAGCGAGCGCGATTGCCATGAAGCGAGCCGGTGCGACGGTGATGTTCGTAGCTTGCTACAACCCACCCAAGCAGACCGTGAATGCCTTGGAACTAGAAAGTATCGCGGACCTCGCCGACCACGTTTTCGCCTCGGGGGACCTGAACAGTAAACACCGTTCATGGAACTCCAGAGTCGACAACGCCAACGGCAGACTCCTAAGAGCCTGGCTGGACGAATCGGACGAGTTCGAGGTTGCCTCGCCGAGTGAACCCACTCACTACTCCTCACAGGGTCACTTCGACCCGGACGTGTTGGACATCACGATCCTCAAGAACTGGACGTTCCCTCTGAGGTGTCGCACGGTGCAGGAACTATGCTCAGATCACTACCCAGTGATCACCGAGACGTACCTAACACTAGCGACTCCCTCACCGAGTACAGTGAACAGGAAACATAACTGGAATCTGTACAGGAAGCTGATATCGGAAACGATATCGGCAAATCCCAGTATTGAGACCGTGAGCGACCTAGAGGAGGAAGTCTGCAACACCACGTGGCAGATCCAAGAGGCACTGAAAAAGTCTGAGCTAAAGCCAAAATTTCCCGAGGCGGAAACCCTGCCGAGGGAAATCGTGGAAAAGATCAAGGAGCGAAATCGAATCAGGAGGGATTTCCAGCGAACCAGATACCCACCGCTTAAGGAGGCTCACCGCCGCCTGAGCAGGGAGATTCAGAGAGACATCGAGGCGCACAGGCTGCGGAAATGGGACCACTTTGTTGAGACCAACCAAGAGCGGGACCCCCACAGGGTTCCCAGAATTCTGAAGCGAGAAAGAAAGCCTATCCCTGAGATCAGGGACGGACAAACGAGCTGCCTGACGGACCAGGAGAAGGCGGACGCACTCGCGACCACCTTCCTGGGCCACTTCACGCCAACGGCACGCGACGATCCAGAGCGGGAGAGTAGGTTCCGGGCCACCCTGGGGGAGATAGACGATATGGAGGCGGGTCCTCCGATCGTCGTCTCACCCAAGGAGGTCCTGCAAGTGATCGGGCGGATCCCGGGCAGAAAGGCTCCCGGCGAAGACGGTATAACAGGAGGAGCGTTGAAGAATCTGCCGCTCAAGTTGCTAGTCAACCTGACGCAGATCTTCAACGGAGCGCTCCGACTGACGTACTACCCGACCCGGTGGAAATCTGCCAGGGTTATCCCAGCCTTGAAACCCAAGAAGGATCCCCATTCTCCGGACAGTTATCGACCGATATCGTTGCTCGGGACCATCAGCAAGATTCTCGAATCTCTGCTCTTGGCCAGAATCAACGACCATCTAGTAGATAACCGGCTAATGGACAGCGACCAGTTTGGCTTCAGGTCAGACCACTCCACGACTCTCCAGCTGTACCGGATTACGGATCAGGTCACCACTGCCTTCAACAGGAACCAGACGACCGTCATGGTATCCCTGGACCTGGAGAAGGCATTCGACAAGATCCGGCATGAAGGACTACTTCTGAAGATGAAGGAGGCCAGCTTTCCGCCGAGGCTCCTTAAGACCATCAGATCGTACCTCAAGGACCGAAGATTCCACACCATTGTTAATGGGACGGAATCTTCAGAGAGGAGCATGATATCTGGAGTCCCACAGGGATCGGCGTTAGGCCCAGTCCTGTTCACGATCTACGTCATGGACATTCCGAAACCGGAAGATCAAAGAGTGCTGAACGCCATCTACGCAGATGACACAGCAATCCTGGCTACATCGCGTAACGCCGAGTTGTCGGTCAAACTCGCTCAGGCGCATTTGACCAAAATCTCGAACTACTTCGATGACCAGGGACTCACGATCAACCCTAGGAAGACGCAAGCGATTGCGTTCTCCTGGAAACGACACGGTCCGCTTCCCAAGATCAAAGTCAGAACGACGGAGATCGATTGGGACAGCAAGATCGAGTATCTCGGAATGATCCTAGATAAAAGGCTGAATTTCGCGGAGCATCTCAGGAGAGCTCGAAACAGGGCATTAGGTGCAGCCAGACAGTTGTATCCCATCCTGTCGAATTCCCACCTCAACCCTAAAACGGGCGTCATGCTGTACAAGGCACACATACGCCCGATCCTCACCTACGCCAGTCCCGTCTGGGTCACGGCGGCACCCACCCACATTACCTCCCTCTCGACCGTACAGAATCGCTGCTTGCGATTAGTACTCCACGTATCCCGATACACCTCGCTGGCTACGCTGACACACCTGAGCGAGACCGAGCGGCTGCAGGAATTCCTGGCACGTCTCAACAAAAACTTCTTCCGGAAGACGCTAACCAGCGAGAATCCCGCGATGGAGAACGCCACCACCCGAAGAACAGCTTCGGGATCGAGGCACAAGACCACCTACGACCACCTGAGTAGGCTGGCATGAGTATCCCCATAGCGCGTACTAACGCCTTACTAACTCGTACGTTTCTGTTTTAGCAACCGAGGAGGGAGTCCACCAAGAAGACTCCGAGACCCAAACAACTAGAACCGAGGACCCCAGGAAGATCATCAACCCGATGGAACTGGAAGAAGCAGGACTAGGATCCAGAAGAACCAACGCAAGGTGTTAGATCTTTAAAAAAACATTAATCGGGGAAGTAGATTGACATCGTCTGTGATGGCATTCACTGGCGTTGGTTTAAAAAATAAAGCAAGGTGTTTTGTCCTTTTTGAAATGTCGTCATTGCCGTTAATTCCTTCTTGCGGTTTTCGACACCATAAAGTTTTTTAGAATTTTTTTTTTATTGCCCGGTAGCAGAAACAAAAATAAATACAAGATATTTTTTAACCATATTAAAAAATGAAATTTAAAACTGGAAATAAAAGGCCCATCATTTTAAATAACACTCCGATAGGTTGTCTGATTTTCAGTGAAACTCGGTGTGATTTTGTAACTTCTAATTCGAGATATTCCTCTACCTTATCGCAGAGAGAATCTTCAAACCCAAAAAAAATTGATTTCTCATAAAGTATACAAATAATTTTAACAAGAGATGCTTTTAAGAAATGTACCATTTCTTATTTCGACCATTTCGAGGAAACCTTGAAATGGTTATTATCAAAGGCCGAAAATATATCTATTTTTACTTATTTACCGACCCAGCTCAATCAGTATAATGTTGGTTGCTCTTATCAGATTATTAACTTATCGGATGACATTGAGAAAACTGCAATTAATAGTACCACCCGATGGAGGGCCGTAAAATAATAAAAAAGGTCTTAGACACTAATATCCATAAGCCCCTTGTTTTCAAGATACACAATATTGAATTTTTTTTTTTAGAAAATTTCTCTTCAATATCTCATAACAAAGAAAAACCGCTACTTGGTCGACATGAACTTTAGATAAGGTAACATAACAAAATAAAAACAATGATTAAATTTAAAAAAATATAAGGTACTTCGCTCTAAAGAATGTGTTCATATTAACGGCCTTGTTCTTGGATATTCTTTTTAAAGTGAAGTTTTCTAAAAAACCTTTAAGATCCTGCATCTTAAAAACGAAAAGCTTACGAACATTAGTGTATAAGATCTTTTTTTTATTATTTTATGGTCTTCCATGGCATGATACCACGCAATGTAATTTTTTTCAATGTCACCTGGTATATTGCAGTCGGAAAAGCATTTTATGCAGCTAATCGAAAGCATTGAGGTCATAAATAAATTTGAAAAGTACTTACCTTTTGCAGAATATCTTTTTGACTATACACAGTGTCCACGTTATACGTATATACGTAATAAAGTATCATTCTTTCTACTTTTACAGCATATTCACATATGAATCTGGTTGTTGTTATCAGATTTCCTTTTCCTGTTGATAATGTATATAAAGCATGTTCGTCATCAATCTGGTTTTTAATACTAGCGCCGCTGGTCATGATACAAAGGTCAAGGACAACGCTTTCATTTCCTCGAGGATTTTTTTGTACAATGTGCAATGCACACAGTATACAGGAGGGAATCGAAGCCTTGACCTCTAGTGACCATTGTTTAGTACCAACATTTTTGAGTTTGAGGGTATAAAAATAACAAATTCATTACATCTTCTTAAGTATTTCTACTCCTCTGGGACAAAATTGTGGCAACAATACTGAGTAATATTTATTTGATGGTAAATAATACCTGAACAGGTAAAATTTTGTAATCTTGAGAAGTCATGAAAAAACAAATATTTTTATTGAATTTTTAAAGAATACAGCAGGGAGACCGCGCGGCCTTGGATGACACTTTAACCTTTCAAATAGAGAAACTAAAGACATTAAGATCTTTACAATTTTTGGCGATTTAATTTGTATTACTAGTCCATTCACATTTTTTTTTAATACAGGTATTTCGCAATTATTTCAGTATTATACAACAAAAGATAATAATTGTGTATATTAAATAGTATTGATTTGGTATGGAAAATGAGATTAAATAAAAGATATTGGTTTAGTTGACCGTTGAGGACTTGTTTTTATTTCTTTTGTGTAATATAAAAAATATCATTCGTACATACAATAAAAGGATTCCAAAATCATGAATCGTTATAGCCGCTTTGAAACTTTCACAGTAGGAAATTCTCATTTTTTTTTAGAGATTGCAAAAAGATCTGACGATTCATGTCTCTTTTATGAATCTTTTTGTGACAAATGCTGTGTGTATAATTGAGATGTCATAAAATGCCTCATTCGGCTATTTTTTAAAACTGTCATTAAATACTGGTTTGCATTGCTAAAGATGTAAAGAAGATAAATGTTAGAAAAAACGTTGATCCAAATAAAGTGCAATTTAGGCTGGCATTAAACTGGAAAGTGATGAAGTTGCTAATTACAAAATATTCTTCATGCTTACGAAATCGGTTATAAAAACTTTAAAAGGTTATGCACCATTTTATGAGCTCGCAACCGTACACACAATTAAATTAAATAAATTGTAATTGTCAGTACAAAGAAACTAAGTAACCTTAAATATAAAGTATGACTAGAAGCTGTTCGTGTACCGACACGACTTAAAATCTAATCTTGAGTTAGGTTAACACCATGTTAAAACGACAGCTAGCATGTTGCTTAGCTGTTGCAATTGTCACGCCTAATGTTGGTGCAACGAGCATAATTATAGCTAATAACCAAATGTGTCCATAAATTTAAGACTATTTCATCAATGGAATATTTTTGCATACTTAAATGACAAATCAAAAAAAAAAGAAGAAAAAAATAGGATTTTTGAAAATCTGCATTGAAAAAGAGAAATCAACGGAAAATTATTAGTCTATCATGTCAGATTCTCGGGGTTAATTAAATTTATGGACATGGTACGTACATTCTAAAATCAGTTTATGGAAATATTATTTAGGAGTTATTAAAAAAGATTCACTTGCGGTATATTTAATCTATAAGTGGATAGTCAATTGTTACTTGTTTAGAATACTATTTTCGATGGGAACATTTTTACAGAAGATTTCGTACCTGCAATACCAAAATTTAGGCGATTTATCCAGAAATCACTTAACAATTCCTAAATAATATGTCACATACAAACGACGTGCTCAGGCATTAGTAACATTAAATAACAATTGATAACAAGAGTAAATAACTACGACGATCACAGTTTATCTAGGTAAAGTGTGACATTAGTGAATAGAGTATGTAATTCGACTATTAAACGAGCCTAAAGCAGAATCTTCTTGTTTCACTACACTTACAATCAGTCAAGTTAGAGAGCTTCAATCATCCTAAAGAAGACAATAGTAAGAGTTGTGAAACGTGAATCAGCTGCCTAGGAAAAAGTTATACGGAAAATGTTTATTAATTTTCGAGGATTTATCCGAGCAAGAAATTGCTTAGAATTATATTGAAAATAATTGCGTTTTGCGTTCCTTGACTGACATTTTAAAACTTATCTTATCAGTTTCTTAGCCTAATTATTAGATGGAATGAAAATGCATCTCATGCAGAAAAAGAATAAATTGTACGGAATTTTTAACTTTTGCATAAATTAAAAGATTTTTTTTTAGCTTTTAGAAAAATATATACTATGCTATACCATATATATTATTTTGGAAAAAAAGGAAAAGTAAAAACTACTAAAAATATATGTCAGGACAAGGATTACATGTCGCATGCAGCGTTCTTATCTTCCCTAACTAATAATACAAAATCATCTGCGATATTCGTAATGCCAAATGGGAAACTTATTTGTTTTAAAGGTAAACATGATTCATCCAAAGGCTGGCCTTCGGGATCAGAAACAGGTGACTAGACAAACAGATAAGAAGCTCATAAGTTAAAAATATGAACATCAGAAATTGTAAGTAAGTAAAATGAATAAGAAAAAAATTAGTTAGTCTAAAATAAAAATGAATTGAATGCTATTTATAATGTCTTGATCATAACTATAATTGGAGCCACGACAGTAATCAGGTTTTCACACAGCAAAGTATTAACGGTACTGGCATATGATATATGATAGCGACGCGCCCTGACAGTATTTTCAATTTTCTTTACTGCAACTGTCCGTCTGTTATAATATTTCACCCTCGGGCCATAACGTTTCTTGATGGTTCTCGACGGTAACCTGCATCAATGAGATCCGGGTTATACGGTGGAAGTCTCAAAACGGTGTCTTTCACATTGTAGAATTGATTCTTATAGCATTTAATTAGCTGGTATAATTGTGGCTTCAGCATACATTATAGAGACTCGACTCCAAGCAGATTGCGTTTATTTTATCACATAGGGCATAAGACGTAAGTTCAAGATCAATAACTTAGTCATTGAATGTAAGCAGAACGTGGATGATTTACAATCAAAAATTGAAATACATCAATTTCAGTATTTGTAAATAAAATACATAGAAAAAACAAAGACTGTGCTGGTTCTGCGACACCGCTCCAATATTCCGTTTCTCCCAAAAGACCTTTTTATATGGTATAGAAACAAAACCAAATTTGAATTGGCTCTGTTTTGTTATTCGTAAATAAAAGAAGGAATAGCAACAAAACAGGTATATATCGGGAACGGTTTATACATGATTAATGTGTAACTATGATTGTGTGTAATCTGCCGTTTACTTTGTTAAGCAACGAATCATTTATTTCATTTTGGAAGAAATACGCCAAACATATATTACCGACCCGGACAACGTTACGAAGGTGTGTACTATCTGTGCGTAGACAAAGTGCAGTCGTCAACACAGGCCAGAAAAAATTTCAAGTTTCTCAGATTAAAACAGATTTACAAACAATGCACGTTTCATTTCACACATGCACAAACATATGACTGCAAGAAAAAATAACAAGAGTGTAGAAAGAAGCAATGTCAGTTTGTAAAGAATATAGAAGTCGAGTTCTGTCAAATCTAGCCCATAAAATTCTTGTTTCATATATACATAAGGAGTTTGTTGGTTACTGAGATGGAAGAAATATAATGCGGGTTTAGAGGAGAAAAATCGGTAGATCACGCTCAAAGTGACAATTGTGATAAAATCTGTTGAAAATCAATCAATCGATGTTTATCGTCGTTTGCGCTGGCGTTGTATTGCTAATTTGTTTCGCAAATCTGCATACTGCAATCAGTCGTGTTATTAGATGTCTTATATAAGGTCAGGATAAAGACGAAAATAATGTATCACGTCTATCTATGTATCATGTCTACTTTTAGAATCAGGTTAGTCATCCGTGTTACGAAATGTTCTCGAAACTACTCGTAATCTTTTGAATTCCGCTCGACCAGTCAACAGAAAGTTAAAATAAGCTTGATTGCCTAGTGGAAGACCGGTAACTGCACCACCACTTACCAGAAAGCAGAGTTACGTTTTGGCAGAGACCAGAGTAATTTGTAAAATTAGGGCGAACCTAAGATATCCTAGTGGACGTGAACTGGCGTTCGCTTAAAGAGGGATCTCCAATTATTTCATTTGTTGGTGACGAGATAGTTCCAATTCGGTCAAAATTAATGAATGTAAACTTTTATATCGAGCATTGTACCTAAACATGTAATGCCTTTTGGTCCATTTATGCAAGACAGAGCTCGACTTTATACTTGGCTGGAAACATACTGGATTATCTCAATGTGGTTACCATTAATTTATTTAGTAAAAAACATTTTCATTCAATGGGAGCAAATTAACTAACAGAATAAAAAAATAACCATTCATATTCAGCGTCAATGGAGAGTGTCAGGCTAAGATACGGCAAATCCGCCGAAAAAATTGAAAATCAAAGAAAAAAATAAATAATAAAAAATAATAAAACTTACGCGTGTACACTTGGAGCGGTAATGTAAGACCAATAAGACTGCTAAGCTGATCATTACCATTACGCCAACCACTATCCTTCCCATGACGAGGCTTGTGACAAATATGTTTTGAGGGTTATTGATTTTAAAATGCAATCGTGCGATATTTGCGATGTCTATGAAGATGACGGCTGCAATATAATGAAAGTCGTTTAATAACAGAATTTAGACGACTATAATGTTGGTTACCTGCTGGTAGTGCGAAGAATGTTTGTTGGTGCGGTATTTTTAGTGACAAAAGCATTACCGGAAATATAGCACTTAGATAAATTAGCTGCAAATTAAAAAAATAATTAAAAAATAGTTTCAGCAAAAAATGGTCACTTACATTTTTAAACTCAGAGGAGTTCAACTTTCTATGTTCCTCATATTCCTGAGTATCTAAATCAAAAGTGTTTATTAGTGTTGACAATTGATTTCTACAAATTACGCTTAGTTTTGAGTGATGAAACATTTTGTTTTGTGTTGTGTGTTTGAGGATAAAAGTGACAATATATCTGTGGACGAAAGGAACGTGTTACTTTTGTACCCTAACATACCGTTTAAAATATCTTTTTGAAGATGCAGCATATTTTTGGGATGTCTTTAAGCAAATTTCTAACTTTAAACATACAAGCTGCAGCGTTACTCACATTTTCGAAAATTATGTCAATACTGCTGACAACTACTTCCTATTCTATTATTATTATTCTATTATTTTGCTGACTATTAAATATGCCTTTGTTGGACGTTCTGTATACAAAACACGAACTATGTTTCACCCTAACTGATCCATAGTTTCGTCTGTGTTCAACCAGTACTAATTGTCTTCTATATTGGTATTAATTTTGTTTACGACTTTTGTGTATATTTTTGGGAAATAGCTTTTTCCTAATGTTAACTCGTTTACCCGTATATTTTTCCACAAAATGTTTAATGACTCGACTATCTAGTTTTCGGAAGAGTATATTTGCAGCCACAAGGGCTTCGCTAGAGATTGCCATAAAAATTCTCATTCGAGACACCAGGAGCGCCATGAACATCGGCTACGGACATTGTGCGTAAATCGAGATTTTTTACAGTAACTGAACAAATTGTGCAATAAATTTCTGTGTCGCTGAGAACTTCCAAACAATCATGATCCTTAATCCAGGTACTCATGTCTTCTTGGCGCAGACGTCTGTTAGGCGACGTAGTAAATATAAAAGAAAGCAACGAAAGCCAAATTAATAGGTATATCTGCACAAAAAAAAAAATATTCCAATAATAGGCGATAAAAGGAAATTAAATTTAATTAAAATAGATAGTAATTCTGAAACTGCTTAATTGAAAGGTATGTACAGTACAAATCACGAATCTTTGCCGTTACGTCATAGTTGTCTAGACAACTATGACGTATGCAGCGTCCGAAACAAATTCAGGTACACCAACCGTTGTTATTGTTATAACATCTGTCAAATTTTTCCGTGTTCTTATTAGAGCTATATTACGAATTATTAATAAGAGCACTTGTAAGTTAAACTTTATTTGTAATAAATATATTTTTTTTATGAAGTGTATATACCAGGTGTGTCGGTAATTCTTTTCCGGTTTTTTCGCTAAAGAAAACACGTTACTTAGAATGGATAGTTAAAATTTATTTATTCAAAGTAT